>JAEQBH010008290.1:0-179474 GCA_016808115.1 Tetrastigma voinierianum | reverse complement strand
TTAAAATTTTATGATGCCTTTCTGGTTAAAAAACACAGCTAAAATCTCACATGAGTTGTACTCATCATGGCCTCAGGAAATGTACAATTTCTAGTTGCAATCCAATTAAAGAGCTAAAAAAAGGCATTAGTGATTGAAATAAGAAGATTAAAACGAATTCAAAAAGTAATGCCATGATTGACTGTAGAGGATAGCATCACAAGGGTCAAAGGAATAAGAAAAAGAAAAAGAAAAAACTTCTTGTATAAATGATGCTAACACTCCAACAATCCTATAGTTCCATAAAGGACAATCTTCCTCCCTCACCCTCTCTACCTAAGTACCACCAAAGAATCCAATAACCAAATATATAGAGCGATTCGAGAGAAGACACCTTAACCTCAGCACTAAATGGCATGGGATTTACCATTTATCTCATAGCTATCCAGGTAAGCAGTGGGCATCATCCTTTCCTTCTTTCCTTTATAAAATTCACACTTGAATCTAGCCCAACATTTACTGTAAAGCAAAAGACCAAACAATAACTCAAACAGGGCAAACATTGAATAGAGCAAAAGTGGATAAACAGGCAGTCAGGACCAGCTCTGTTCTCATTCTACACATGCAATGTCAATTTGCTCAAATCTTCCCCCATATGGTAGATGTTTTACTTACATAGCTGAGACATGAAGAGTAAACTTTTTAAGGTACACTACAACCCCAAACTTCCACTGCCAAAAAGAGGTTATTACATTTCTGCCTTGCAATAGGATTTAATAGGATTTTGTTTACTCATCCCAATACATAAAAACTTTCATGTTCTCTTGTTTGGTTGAGATGGAAAATATGATATAAATGGAATCTAACAAGCGTACAAATTTATATTGTTTCCAAACTCTTCAATCGTTATTTCAAAGATCTAATTAGCTCACTGTGGGCTTTTATTTTCATTTCCTGTTCTGTCCGTTCCCTTTTTCCTTTGCTGCATCAATATGACATGCTAAAAATTAGTTAATTTCTCAAGCAAATTTCAGTGATTGTCTTTGTCCCCAAATGACTAAGACAGGAGAAACAAAACGCGTATATCTAGTTCAAACTTAAACGACAGAAAAATGGAAATGACCCACAAAGGCCATTTTGGTATACACTCTTCACCATCTAAAGCAAAAAGCAAGAAGCAAACCCTTACAACAGGCAGCAAAACACATTTAAGAAAACAAAAAAGGGGGGCCCATGGGGTCAATCTAGATGTACATATCAGGGTGGCTAGAGTTTTGTACATGCATGGATGACTCAAACAAGTACAACAATGGAATACTAATAGTTTAAATAGAGGACTACCTTGAGATTGAAGAAGATGCAGAGAAGAGAAAGAGGTAGCAGGGGAATGGGGAGAAAGGGAAAGGGAAAGAGAGAATAAAAACATTGGTGATGTTTGATGATGGTAGAGATGTGGTGGTGGTGGAGAAGGAAATGGGTGACGGTGGTGGAGGATTCCAAAGAAGAGGTTTGGGTTTTATTAGAATCAGGGTGGGTGGGATCACTGGTGGTGGGTTAGGGGCTGGATTTTAGAGATGAAGCAAAGAATTCTGAATTACTTTTTAGTACATGCAATTTGCAAACAAAGCTTCAGCCCCCCGTCCCAATGTCTTTCCTTTCTTTTCTTTTCTTTTCTTTTCTTTTCCTCTCCTTCCTATGGTACAAGCAGGCTCCATCTTCTACCTATCTTCTTCTCTTTTTTTTTATCCCATCTAATTATTCATTTATTTGTTCCTTGATTTCGTTTATTTATATTCAAATCCATTTTCTAACTTTTATCTCAAATTCATAGCTTATGTTAACTTAGTTAAATTTTAGGATATTAGATTGCTTCAACATAAATTTTAATCAAAGATAAATAATACTTCATGTGCTTAAATTGTGAACTCTAAAGACTAATCGAAAAGAAAAGGAAAGAGAGAAAAAAAAAAAACTTCACATAAATATTATTAATCACTTCAAATCTGTTGATAATTGAGAAATGAAGGGTGAACTCTAGTTATAAAGCCAAGGAAATCAGTGATCATAAGTCTAATCCCCTTATTTTATCATATGAGATCATTACTGAAAATATGAAACTTTTATATTTTATATGAGATAGTTATTGGGGTTGTCAGCACATTTATTTACAACAAGCAATCAAAATTTTAAGTTTTCTTTCTTTAGGGTTAAAATTGGCGGCGCCCGAGCCGAAGAATCGTTGACTACCCATCAACCCGCGGAATACTCATGAATGTTTGGTGACCCGACATTTTTCACGAAAGAATTAGAGCGAAGTCTCAGCACTTTATGCGGGGACTCTACCCAATCTAATACTTGTATAAAACCTGTATTTACATCACGAAGCAGGTCCAATATATCGAAATATATATCAATAAGCCACTTGGGCTATCGCGTACTGATATACATACCCGATCATGAGTCATTATACTTATCAATGGTTACAAGAGGTAATCAATTCTCACTTATACAACACATATTAAAATTATAACATTCTAATACATGTATACATCATGAATCCAAAGCCACAATCCGGCTTTTCTTCTAAGCCTCGACCTCTAGGGCCAGGCACGTCTCTCGCAGCAGCTCACATGTAAAGGGTCTCACGACGGGAGTGAGCTAATGCTCGATGGAGGAGAAAGTCGCCTAAGTGTTTACTCACCACCTAAATGCGGTGCAATGTTCCAATTAATCACACATTCAAGTAAATGCATGATCCTACTTGAATGTTTACATCGACCCGACTTCGGTCCGAGTCCTCACCGACTCCATCACGCTCGCCTAAGCTTTCGTATGAGAATTTGTGCTTGTTTGTTTGTAGACTGACCCTCAGATGTATATATATCAATTGGGCCGCTCCGACCGTTGATATATTGGCTGACATTTATGGAGCGACCCTCCGATATATATATCAATTGGGCCGCTCCGATTGATATATTATTTGTTTGTTTGTGGACAACGCCGATGTATATATATCAATTGGGCGCTCAGGCGGTGATATATTATTTGTTTGGACTACTATCCGATAATTGTATTTTAGACAACCGCCGAACCGTTTTACCTACTGTTTCGTCGTCGCTGCTCCGCAGTCTGGGATGTCCGAGTGCATATGGAATCTTATGTATGTCAATTACATCTGAACAATTCGCGGTAAATATATAAACATGCGTATATTTCAAAATTTTAATTCACACAATCATGTCATGTAAATTCGTTTCATACATCAAAATTAGCTCGCTTGGGCTAATGATCAACGTGAACGATTTAATTTAAATCACTCGACCAAACCCATATTTTCTGAAATATATTTTTAAGAACATTTGTTTGAATAGTGAAACCCTCGGTTACTATTCTAGAAAAATCCTAAATCAGCGGTTCACTTGGTAGAATCCGTTCTCAAGAATTCCGACCAGTGCATATCAAGCAAGCATTTAATGCACAAATTATCACAAAAATGCACCCAAACGACCCGTACCCACCTGTTTGCTCCAATTTTTGTCTAAATTATATATCAATTAGACCAGGTTTGGGACCGATCAGAACAACCTCACGGCCTCATTCGACTCAAACATCGATAAAACACTTAAAATGAGAATAAAACTCAAGTAGAGAGAAACCCCTACCTTTCGGAGTTTGTCAAAAACTCACAAAACCGGAGTCCTTTGCGTGCTGCCAGCGTGAAACGTCTTCCTTCTCGGCCGAAGGCCGTAGACGGTTGGATCTCTTGATATTACATAGAGAATGAAGACTTTCTACCAGCATCCAGCCATTTAGCTACAGGTCTCTCACACGGAAATTCCCACTTTTTTTGTTCTTTTGAGGATTTGGATTTTGAAGAGATGGCCACTATTCGCTTTTGTCGTTTAGTGACTTAAGTCGATTTAATTAATTAATTAACTTCTTTTCTCAGGTTTGGCGTTCAGACTACCTCGGCTGTCCATTTCAAATCATTTCTCTACTCATACCACTTATGGTACGCAGGTACTTGTTATATGTGACTTTGGTGCGTGAAATCTTTACGGCACCGGCGATCTCCGAAAAGGTGCCCGACTCAGACGTCTCGGAATATTGCAAAATTTTACGTGCTAGATTTTGAGACGATTCCAGCGGTGAAATCCGTTTCTTCATGCGAGATCTAGACGAAATTACGGTTTTAGCAGAAATTACTATTTCGTTCTGAAATTGCGATTTTGCCCTTTTTCCCGAGGGGAATTTACCGGGTTTTTACGATTCTCCTCTTAAAAATTTCGTCCCGAAATTCGAAACGATCATAATCAGACACATGCATATGCAACGTGCACTCTACCATGCATGTAAACAATCGTTTAAATCTTAAACGGCTAAACTACGTACCTTCATCCCTAAACGAGAAGGGATAGGTGGCCCGCATCGTGTCCTCGCGCTCTCACGTGGACTCCTCCACTCCATAGTGCCTCCATAGTACTCTCCCTAGCCTCACGGTTTTGCGTCGCAAAACACGATCCTGGCCTCAACCGATGCGCGTTGGTCATAACCGAAGGTGCGTCGGTGTCGACGCCGTCGTCTGATCCACCGCATGAAATTTGGATCGGGTATATTTACGGAGCATGGGCCGTGGAAGCACCCGTCGTGGACACGACGCTGCGGCGATATTGCCGTGCCTTGGCTGCTGCTTTATCCTCGTGTCTCGAAGGTCCGATGAACCTACGGCGATAGCTTCCAGCTTAGGCGACCACTCTTAGGCGTACCTTGAGAAGGCGTGATCCCGACCTCGAACTCTAAGGGTCGTCGTCGTACATCCTCATAGCTTCTTGCAGGCTGCAGTGTGAAGCTATCGTATCAAACTCACCTTCTCGAGGTGTCTGTCAGTCCGGGACTAGTGATGGAGCTCTCTCTCACCTCGGTCCAACATAACGGTGATCTACATGGCCTCCCATACAATGCCTCATATGGTGCCATTCGTACACTCGCCTGATAACTATTGTTGTAGGCGAATTCCACTAAGGGCAATTGCTCCTCTAACCTTATGACCCAGGACACATGCTCCACGGCAGTGTCCTGCAACACATGTATATAATCCATCTGACCACAGTAACCACACAGCCCTTGCTTGGTGTGTAGCTAACTCTCCCGAGGTCCACGATCACTAACAATCCACCTCGGATCTCTCCTCATAATCCCGACCTATCGAGATTCGACTCCTCTACGTCTGGGAAGAACATTTATGCAGCCTGCAAAGACGCCAACCTCTAAGCCCCGAATCGATGGCGTGTCGGGTATGACAACGGCCAGGTCCTAAGTGCGACAACCCGATGGTTGTCAGCTCATCCATGTCAAGCGTGATCAACAGCAATGGAGTGTACCACCTAGGTCCATAACGCCGTGTATGACTACGTCAGTTCGACTTAGGCCCACACTCGGCCCTACGGCCTGCCGTGTTGATGGGTGCTTGTATAGCATCCGAGCGAGCGGTTCCTCGCCCTCGCTGGGGTGTGGAGGAATGAATTGCGTGCTCTCTCTTGCTCACGGCTAGCTGGGGCTGACCGTCCCAAAGTCTTGGGATCCTTGTCTCTGGAGGCAATCCCGTCTCACATGCCCAGGCTGTCGGCAGAAATAACATATCACATCCTGCACGACTAACACATGATCTTGGCTGGTCACGAAACTCATGTGACGAAGTCTTTTTCTTCGAACTAGGAGAAAGGCGGTCCTCCCTCTTGCTACCAACACACCGTATCAGAGTGTTCAGTATCCTTAATCTCTGCCACATGGTCGGGGCCGCCCAGTATTGGGTCCATGTCCCGTAGGTGAAATCCTATAATCCTGCCCCGAATGGACAACTTCAGCCCATTCTTGAATCTCCTGTAATACCTAGCCAATCCCAAGAAACTATGTATCTCGAAGATTGAAATTCGGTCTCTCCCAACTCATCGCTGCCTCAACCTTCTCTGGAGTCGAGCACTCCACGGTTCGACACCACGTGTCCCAATCTCTAGGTAAAGCTAAAACTGCACTTGCGGAACTTAAGCGTCTGATGGTCTCGATAGCATTACCTGATCATCAGTGATACTCATGCTCCCACTGTGGGGTAGATCAAAATAAATCCCAGAGACTCGACAAGTGATCTAGATGGGGTTAGGAACACCCGCATGCATGAGATCATAAATGTTCTTAGCGCATTCGTCCGATCAAGAGGGCATCAAGTAAACTCAAAATTTGCCATAGCGCGTCCTGTCATTTGTCTTAGGGATATCTGTATCCCTAACTCGGTGATGGTAACCCGGTGCGAAGGTTTATCTTAAGGTAGACCGCTCTCTTAGCGATCAAACAAATCGTCCAATCCTCAGCCAGTGGTGCCGATTCTTGATCGTAACCGTTATTGCTCGGTAATCAATGCGGTCGAAGGGTCTAATTTTTCTTATGGAAATAGAAGCGAACGCCCCATGGCGAAGTGCGATCTAACCGTCCCTTGTCCATTAGCTCACAGCCATTTCCGGACTGCAGTGCAACTCAGCGGTGCCATCTATGCGCGGTCGTAGAGATGGTGAAGTACCGGTGCTCCAACTCGTGCAAGTCTACTACCCTGCAGTAACTTAGTCGGGTAGCTCATCTGGAAAAACATCCACATACTCGCATACTACTCGAGGTAGATCCAAGTTTGATCTCTCCTCGTCCTCTAGGAAAAGGCTCACGAGCCAACCCGCTAACTGTCCATGACACTTGGACTCGTATCTTTGTGCGGGGCGAAATATGGGTGGCACTTTGCCGAAATACAACACGAGTATGGAGTCCTACAACGTGTGGCGAGTAACTCTCTGCGCTCACAATCGATAACAACCCTAAAGTGTCGACCAATCCATCCTCGGGATGACCTGTGACTACAGGCATAATCCATAATCCTGGAATTAGTGTAGAATTGGGAATGAGATCTCTAACTGCAACCTCGTATATCGTGCCTCTTCTGCCCACCCCAATCACACAAGGGGAGAACTTCGAGAACAATGGCTCCTCTCGGGTCTCGAGAGGTCCTTGCCCATTTCCACCATATTTGGAGGCTCATTCTCTAGCTAGAAACCTTATTAGTCTAATCTGGTCGGCGTCGAGATGAATCTCGTAGCGCCACAGCAACTGCCGATCTGCGTAAACCAATGGTACCACCATCGGATCTTTTCCCCCTGTGAATGTCGGAGGATGATAAGCCCTAAACTTCTAGGGTTTACTAGGATCTTCCTGTCTACCTGCTATACCAGCCTGTGCGATAGCAGCCGCTGCAACACCTACGGCCTCTGAGGCCCATTTGTTCCATCTTAGGCGGTTGGTGAACGTCGGTGGTGCTGACAGTGCCCGTGGGCGTCCTCGTCCTCGTCCTCACTAGCCATTTACAATTAACATGTAGCAAGGAATCATTTAATTTTCATTTCGATCCGAACTAGTAATGCGGATGCGATTACTAATGGGCTTGATAACCATGAATTGACTTAGTTCATTTCTAAGTGGCGCAATTCCGACCACTCCATTCATTTATTTCAATAAAATTCTAAGCTTTCTTGTTAGTATCAATCCTAAGGTCATAGTTCTAATCTTAGCATTCACCCTTTTCCTATACACATTACACCATGCATATAGTTTCCTACCTTAACTACCGCGCAATCTGATTTAAATTTGTAGTTAAATACAATCACGATTATCTAAGGCATAGAAAAAACACAGCCCCGAGACACTAATCATACACATAAATCAGTGTATACACATTGTCCTTGCATTCTGAGTAATGCAAGGCAATCCATTATTATTAAAATATTGTTTCCAACAAAATTTTATTTTCGAAATTTTATTTTTGAAAATTTTATTCTTTTCGAAAATTTTATCAAATTTTATTTGATTTTATTTAAATTTAATAAATATTTTTCGAAAAATTTTGTGATGAGCAGTGTTCATAAACCGAGTCCAAAAGCGATGACTCAAAAGCACCACCAGAGTGAAAAACGGTCAAAAAACCAAGCCCCGGTTGCAGGCCCCAATGAGCTGACTAAGCGCGGTAGCGCCCAGGCGCACGTTCAGCGTGGCGAAGTGATTTAGCCGGTATTGTGCGTGTGTGGCCGGGGCTGCCCGGCCATATCTTTGACCTCGGTGCCGTGTCGTCGGCGCCCAACGCCGTGCTCGCGGTATAGTGCCGCTCGCCCCTGTGGGCGCCGTGCCTCGCTCCCCTGCGCGCCTTGCCCGCGCCCACTGCGTGCGTGTGTCGCGAGGCCTCCCATGTGGTGATATCGTGAGCCGCGGTGCCACGGCCCCGCGGGTGCCGTGTCGTGGGCGTGTGCGGCGTGCGGGCCAATGGCGGAGTATCGTGGTGCGCCTCGCGACACCTTTGCCCGACCTCGAAGCTCCCTTCCTGCCATGATACATTGTATTGTATTGCGATGCAATTCGACCAAACCGATTCTTTCTTGATACAATATCTTTGTATTGCAATACAGTCTATACTCTGCCCACCTAAGGCCACCCTGTCACGATACACTTAGTGTATTGTGATACTATTCTCAGCATTCCAACTTGGAGTCTATTACAATACAAACTCACCTCTCCTGATACAATCTTCTAGCTAAAGCCAACCTCCTATTGCAATACAATTCTGACCTTGTCTGATTTCTAATATTATTGGGCGGTAGCCCCCAGCAGTTCTACACCAAATGAATTTTTTTTTCCATTTGTTCCGAACATTGGAAGATACCAAATATACATTCATCCCATTTTTTCATTTATTTCCAGCAATTGGAAAAATCACTAAAAATCACTAAAATCATTTTTTTCTTTCAACACTCAATAAATTTATAAAAATTTATTTAACCCAGTTGTCTTAAATTTTACACCATATAAAACCTTAGAAATTTTTTTTCTCACCTCATAACCAAATAAATTTATAAAATTTATTTTTCTTTGCTTCAAAATTTCTTCTCATTTTCCAACAACCCAAATAAATTTAGTAAAATTTATTTTATTTAATTTTCTTGATTTTACAATGAAACGCAGATAAATTTCTTACCACCTCTAATCCAAACAAATTTATGAATTTATTTTAACATTTCTTGGTTCAGTTTACACCTTTGTAAACTCCAAAATGTTCTAACACCTTAAGAATTTTATTAAAAAATTCTATTTTGTCATCCAAATAAACCAAATACATGTTAGTTCAATTTATTTCATTTCCAGTTTTGTACACTATAAAACTCCTAAACAAAATTTCCAATACACTTATGTGCTAATCACTTAAGCACACAAACATTCCGTAACACACATAAAACATGTCATGCACACCAACACAAAACCATACACGAGCATATACGAACTCATGCAATGTCCTGAGTTTTGTTGCATTGCCTTCCTAGGTAATCTCATACCTAAACTCAACATCGAACCACACCTAGTGGTGATCTTCTTACTCGACTATGGCCTAAGCCCAAGCCCTCAATCTCTAGGTTTTCATATACCTATTCTCCACATCAAACCACCTAGTGGTGATGGATACTAAGCCAGGAAGCTCCCTTAGGTATTTGTATACCTAAGCTCTGATACCAAGCTACTAATTTTTAAATTTGAATGCTCTTAAATATCAAGCAGTGTCAAATTTTTGCATGAGCTCATTTTTACTGCCAATCTCCCTTTGTCAAGAGTTGGAGAGGATGATGAACTCTTTTTGGTGGGGTATGAAACCTATCGAGACAAGACGCGTGCTTGAGATCCAAAATGGGATACATATGTTTAAGGAGGGGACAAGGGAGGTGTGGTTTGAAACTTTCGCTCTTTTAACCTTGCAGTGTTGGGTAAGCACTAATGGAATTTCATTTCTAAACCACATACTCTAGCTAGTCAATTTATCAAAGCTAAATACTTTCTGCAAGGGGATTTTTTGTTAGCTCAGTTAGGTTCAAACCCGAGCTATATATGGAAGAGTATATGGTAATCACAAGGCATCCTTACACAATAGGTGGCATATAGGAGATGGTAACTCCATTAATATTTTGCAAGATACTTGGTTGAAAAATGATGGCGGTCTCAAACTCACTACTCCTATCATAGAGGGGTTAGAGAACTTACTAGTCTGCGATCTTTTTATCCCCTGGTCACGTGACTGGGATATTGAATTACTTGAAGAGCTGTTCTACCCTAAGGATGTGGTAGCCATTGCTAACAGATCACCTTCACCACATGAGGGTAGGACCAATTAATTTGGCATTTTGCAAAAGATGGTGTGTATTCAATAAAATCAGGGTACTGATTAGCTATTAACCCTACCCAACAGCAGGAACCTATGTGCATTCCAGGAAAATGGTGCAGTATTTGGAGTTTGATGTTGTCACCACGTTTCAACTTATTTCTTTGGCGAGCTTGTATGGGATGTCTCCCGGTATTGGAAGTGTTGAGGGGTAGAGGTATGTGCCTTAATTCTATGTGTCTAGTATGTAATCAAGAGCCAGAAATGGTTTGCCATGCCTTAATCTCATGCAATAAAGTTAGCACATATTTTGTTAACAGAAACCTAGATGTCCAATGCTTTGGAACAAGCTCTTTAAGCAGTTTCTTCATCACAAGAGTTCCCCATCTAAGCAAGGAGAAGGCTAGTACTTTTGGGATGATATTATGGACAATCTGGAAGCAAAGAAATGCCAAACTGTGGTATGGCAATAGTCTCTCACCCTTGGTTGCCATCCAGTAGGGTCTCCTTGTTGTTCAAGATTGGTGTCGGGTTAAGGAGAGTCACCTTACTAGCAAATTAGCAATCATACTCGGTTGCTAGCTCCTTCCCGATGGGTTAGACCCGACCGTGGCTGCTTCAAATGAAACATTGATGGAGCAATTTTTGCTGAATCACTCAAGGTGGGTTTTGGGTACCTTATACGTGATGATCGTGGATTGTTAATACAAGCTTCATCTAGAACTATCCCAAGTTGTTTTTCTCCTGTAATAGTGGAAGCCATGGCCCTCCATGAAGCTGTTAAATGGATCATACAGTTACAACTAAGTC
Source organism: Tetrastigma voinierianum (assembly GCA_016808115.1). NCBI lineage: Eukaryota > Viridiplantae > Streptophyta > Magnoliopsida > Vitales > Vitaceae > Tetrastigma > Tetrastigma voinierianum. The sequence goes on along the minus strand of JAEQBH010008290.1, from coordinate 168,457 downwards.
ATGTGGTGTTCGAGACAGACTGCAAAGCAATAGTGGATGCCTTTCACTCCCACAGAATTGATCAATCTAAGTTTGGGTGTCTGGTAAAGGATTGTAAGACTCTTTTTTCTTTAAATGCCAAATTATTTCTTTGTTTTATCAAAAGGCAAGCCAACAGAGTAGCTCACATTGTGGCTAGAGCTGCTTGTTAAAATGCTAGCCCTTCCTACTGGCTTGAGGCTCCTCATTTCATTATGGAAACCCTTGCAATTGATTGTTCTTCCTGTGATCCCTTAATACAAAAGGTTTTATTCAATATATATATATATATATATATATATATATATTAAGTTCCAAGATTGAAGAGACCCTTTTTACTCACTCTCACTCCTGTTCTGTCTTGTTGTCCACCTAAGCTATCCAAGAGGACCCCCGTCGGTAATATGGTACCTTTTACTAAGGTCTACTTATCCCAATGTGTGTGTATTATCATTTTATGCTTTATGACATTTCATTGTCCATCAATATTCATTATTTGTTCATTGATTTAGTTTATTTATATCCCAATCAGCACACATGCATTTATAACTATAATCAATAGCAAATTTTCAATGACCTTGTGTAAAATTAAGTAAATTTAGGTTATTAAATTACAACAACATAAATTTTAATCAAAGATAAATAATATTTCATGCTTAAATGAAAGTAGAAGGTGAACCTTTGTGTTTTTACTTATTAAGGTGTTTATATTCAAGAAAGTAAATTAAATTCCACATCCTAGAAGTTGTAAACTGGAAAGACTAATAGAAAAGGAAGGGAGAGAGAGAGAAAAAACCCTTCAAGTCTAATCACCTTATTATCGTATTAATTAGATAATTACTAAAAATATGAAACTTTTATAATTTATATGAGATAGTTATTGGTTGTCAGCTTTCATTTATGTACAAAAAAAAGAAGAAAAAAAAGCAATCCAATTCTAAAAGTTGATTCTTTAGAGTTCAAAAACTAATTTCTAGATTTGGAATGCTCTAAAAACTTAAGTTCCAAGATTGAAGACACCCTTTTTACTCACTCACTCCTGTTTTGCTAAGATCATGCTACCTATTGTATTATTATTATATATACTTTTATCCCATTTTATTCTCCATTGATATTCATTTATCTATTCCTTGATTAAGTTTATTTATATCTAGAGCGGTAATATGGTGAGCGATAGACTAGTCTACTTTAATCGTAAATTTTGAATGATTGAGTTATAAGATTTAAGAACTGAATAAAATCGGGCGATTTGGCCGAATAAAATGACCAATTTAGCTTGACTGTTTGGCCAATAACTATGTAGGTTTGGCCTAAGTTATTGATTAGCCAAATTTTTATTTATTTATTTTAAGTAACTAGTTTAATAATTGAGATTTTCAGGATTCATATATAAAATTTGATATTTTGACTATCTTTTTTGTAACATAGGGTTTAAAAATAAGAATAATTATAATATATGATTAATATATTAAACTTTGTTGTTTTAACTATTTTATTTTAAATTTCTAAATGTATATTTTTAATATAATTTATATGATAATTTAATATTTAAAAAAACTTGTATGAAAATTTACGAAATGCATTTGAATTAAATAAATTATAGTTTTAATATCAAATATATTTTATTTATCTCATTAATCCTATTTTAAATATTTAAAATTTCATTTTTTATTTACTTTAAATTGTATTCAATCATATATGTTTTTGAAATGAAGTTGTACTAGTTTATAAATTAAATTAAATTAGAATTTAATAACTAAATTATCGTATATTTTAAATAATTTTATTACTTAAACTAGTGTTAATAACAAAAAATTTGTTATTTTAAAATAATTAACAAAATTATATACTAATTATACTTTTAACAAAATGAATTTTTAAACAAATAGGATATTTCATTATTATATTGTTGAGATACATTTTTGGAAAAAACATTTTTTTTATTCATATATAAATGAAATTTATGTTGTTAACATTCTAAATTAATTAATAGATGATGATAACTCAACCACCATCGAGGATATACATCTTTCTAATATGAAATCACATGTTATTATTTGATATAATGATGACGAGGATGAAGATTAGAGACATAGGAGATTTAATTTGATACTTTGGAGTTGTTTTTCTCATATATGTTATTAAGTTGTTATTTTATTATTTTGGTACTATTTAACTAGTTAGTTTGGTACTTTGGTTTTAACATTGTTCAAGCATTATTTATTTATTTAAGTTTGTTTATTATTATTATATTGTTTAGACTCAATCATTTTATATATTTGTATATTATTTATTTTTATTTCAAGAATGATAGAATTTGTAAAATTAATTTTTTAGCATTTTTTAAGGTTTTATCCCGTTTGGCATGTAACCCGGATGAAGCCCAGGTTGGTGGCTTAACTCGAATAAATATGAGAACCAATTAGCCCGATCCAATTTAGCCATAACCGATGAATTTAGTTTTAAATGGGTTGGGTATTCGTTTACCAGCTCTATTTATATCCCTCCATATATTTATGACCACATTCGATATTTAAATTTACCATGACTCAAATTCATAGCTTGTATAAAAGCAAGTAACATTTAGGATATTAGATTATTTAATCAAAGATGAATAATATTTTATGTGTTTAAATAAAAGCAAAAAGTGGACCCTTTGTGTTTTTCCTTGTTAAGATTTTGATATTTAAGAAAGTAAACTCAACACGCCCTAGAGATTCTAAAACTCCAGAGACTAATCACCTCATTATCATATGAGATAGTAACTAAAAATATGAAACTTTATATTTTATATAAAAGATAGTTATGGGGTTGTGATCTTACATTTATGTATAACAAAATCAATCCAATTTTAAAAGTTAATTTTTTTAGAGTTAAAATATTAATTTCTGAGTTTGGGATGTTCTTAGACCTTAAGTTCTAGTGCGAGATAATCGAAATTAAGCCAAGATAATCAAACCCCAAGTTTGAATTAAGTTGAACCATTAAGCTTATATGGGCTAATTATAAGGCTATTTAAGTATGTAAGTGGATTCAATGACCCACTAAGCCCTATTATAAATATAACTTATATTTAGGTTTAGGGTAACAACAAAAAAAACTATTTTCAGAGGAAGAGAATTTCTCTATCCCAGATCTGAAAAGAAAAAGGCCTTGGATTGCTCTTGGAGCCACGAGCTTTGCGGTCGAGACACACCAAATCGGTTAATACTTGGAAGATTCACGGATAAGTTCCATTACGGTTGGTAAGTAATTTTATTTTTGCTTCCTTTGCATATGAAATCACGATTTACGGATGGATATCCTGAGATTCCAACATCTAGTATCAGAGCGGGTTTCCTAGATTCTAGGTTTGAGATCTTGAGATTTCATAGGTTAATAAAAATGAAAAATCATTTTTTTTATTTGATCTACCAATAGATCTTCTCTCGGAATCCTAGATTCGAGATCTTGAGATTTCATAGGTTAATAAAAATGAAAAATCATTTTTTTTATTTGATCTATAACGAGATCTTTCTCTCGGAGTCTAGATTCCAAATTTGATATCTTGAGATTCCATGAGTTAATAAAATGAAAAATCATTTTTTATAGCAGTTATTATTTGTTATGTGTTTTGCGAAGCGTAGAAGTGCTATGTAAATAAAAAAATAAAATGCGAGCATTGTTAAAATTTTCAAAACCCTAACTTGTTAGGTTTGAAAGTTTTGAAAACATGATAATCTCGAATTTTGAATATCTTAGATAAATGAATTTTATTTATTTTGGATTATTCTTGTTTGCTTGAGTTTTTTTTTTTGTGAGAAAAATCCTGAATAAATTAATTTAATTAATTTTGTGATGAGGAGGAAATAAATTATATTTTAATAAGACTTATCCTCTAAAGGATAATGTTAGTAGATATATAATTTAATTTATATTACTAGGAATTAAATTCTATTTTAACAAAATTATTTTTAATGAATAATTATTAAATAAATATCTAATTTAATTTATTTATGAAATTATGGATTTAATTAAGATGTGTTTGTTGCTTTAAGATATTTAAATTATTAAATTAAAAACAACTTACATGTTCAAAGAAAATTATAAGCGGTATGTTTATAGTGCTTATTCTAGAATTAGTTTGACTATAGAGTTGCTAAATTAGAGAAATTTGGGAATCAAATTTAGTTGAATTTAAGAATAAGCAGACAATGACATAATCTTAAAACACTCAAGTTTTTAAAATAATTGAGTGGGAGAAGGTTTAGCAAGCCTACGACCTTCCACTGAAAGAGTCTTAGGATTCATGTTTGGTTCAACCTAAAGTTGGACAAATGTGAAGATCCTAGTTAAGAGACTCCCTTATAGTTAGTTGATAAATATTTTAGTGGGAGCAATCAGCCTAAAGTTGAGGCTCTTTACTTAAGAAATATTGAAACTAAGATCAGTGATGCGTACACTTAACTTGAAAAAAATAATAAACTATCTAAAATAGTCCCTATTTATTTTTTCAAGAGGCTAAAGTTTAGGGTCAGTCAATCACCTAGTCAAATGATAAGTGACTTTTGAGATTGATTAGATTATATGTCTTATTAGCTTTGAGAAGGTAACCCTGCCTAAAGTAGGATAGCAAGTTCTCATGAAAGTTAATTTATCCTGTACTGATGTGTGTAATTTTGAGTGTTATATTATATGCTATCAATGCAAATTGTATATATAATTATACATGTCTTATGATAGTAATGAACACATACTGATGAACACCAATTTGATTATCGGGAGAGAAATATATGCGCCTTCAATCCATTAGCATCAATCATTTCGAACAACAGGTTAGATGGAACCAACTATATGAGTTGGAAGAGGAATCTAAACATTGTCTTAACTTGTGAGGGTATAATTTGGGTGACCTTTGAGTCACTTCATGTAGCACCACAGAACCAACACTTGAAGAGAGGCGACTATGGGCATGGAGGAAGAATGATGAGAAAGTAAGGATGTATATCTTAGCTTCTCTCAATGAAGTGCTGCAAAGTCAGCATCAATCCATGAGAACCTTAAGTGCAATGCTCTTTAGTCTTCAGGAGATGTTTGGAGTTTAGAGTAGATCAGCCAAGCAAATGGTAATGAAGCAGATAATGAACACTAGAATGTCTGAAGGTACTCCAGTGAGAGATCATATGATAAAAATGATCACTCTTTAATGAATTGGGGAGACAGGTGATATTGGTAGGAAACACAAAATAAACATGGTCCTTGAGACATTTGCCTCCTTCCTTCAATAATTTCAAGTTGAATTATTCTATGAATAAATTAAATAGTCTTTAGTGAAACGATGCAAACAACTGAATCAGTGATCACAATTGTAAAGGGCTAGCCAAAATGTTAATTTTTGTGTCCAGTGAATCCTCTAAGCCTCCGATGGGAAGAAAATGATTAAAAAAAGCAAATTAGTCGGATGTTCATACTAAACTGAATTTTAAAGCTAGACCTTTGATCCCAATAGGAAACCAAAAAGAAAGTGCTTAGTGCGGAAAAGGGATATTGGAAGAAGGCGCACACAAGTTAAAGGGATGATCGAGTAACTTCTCTCACTGCCTGGTCATTGAGTCTTGTTTGTGGCGGTGCAGCAATTCTTGGTGGATAGATTCGAGGAACCAGCGACCATGGCCCATTTGTAACTCTTCCTGAGGGTTCAGGGTGACCGAAGTCTCAATGAAGGAGAAATCACGATTAAAGATGACTTTGCAAACCATCTTAGTCATAGCTATAGGGGATCTTAGTCTTAGTATTTCAAATAATTCAGTCTTAGCTTCCTCAGCTTCCATCTCAGTCATAGCTATAGGGGATCTTAGTCTTTGAAAAGGGATCTTAGTCTTAGTTTTCAATAATTCGAGTCATGGCTTCTCAAACATCAGATCCTTAGGCTGTAGGATCTTGGTCTTGGATTTTTCAAAATAATTAAGTCTTAGTTTTGCATGATTGTTTATTTATTGCAGGACTTTAGAAAGAATTTAATTTCAGTTTCTAAATTATGTAATGATAGTTATTCAGTTTCTTTTAATAAAACTTATGTTTCTATTATGAAAGAAAATGAAGTTGTTACATATGGCACATTGGTTATATCATATTGATTGTGTTGTTATTCAAGTTGATAATGTGGAAAAATCATTGAAAATAAAAGAGCCTAGTATCAACCAAAAGTCAGTTATGACACTTAAGGCTTGGTCACATAAATTTGAAAAGAATACAAAGACTAGTGAGTTGTGGGCCATTAGCCACTTTGACCTTGGAGCAACTACCACTATGTCAAATTGTATTCAAGGTAAAATGACCCCAAGAGATCATTTACTACCAAGAGGTTAGAGCTCGGGGATGTAAGATTTGATACACTCGTGTGTGGAATTAGTTTAGTGTCCATGCAAGGGTGGCTATAAGTATTTCATCACTTTTGCGACGACTACTCAAGATATGGATATGTGTACCTAATGAAGAAGAATTTGGGAAGCCTTGGATGAAATTCAAGGAATTTAAATTTGAGTCGGAAAACAAATTGGAGACACATTAAATCATAGTTACGATCGAGTCTTTGAGTACATGTCTATTGGTTGTTTCTTTCCTCAAGGAGCATGGGATTTTATCTCATTTTGGTGCTCACAGGAACTCCACCTGACGACCGGGTGGCTGAAGAGAAATCGAACTCTATTAGACATGGTAGGTCAATGATGAGTCTTTCCACGTACCTTTATCTTACCAGGACATACCTAGAGATAACAACTTACATTTTGAATATGGTGTTATCAAGTGGTCTCAAAACCCATGGAAATGTGGATAGGTTGGAAACTTATTTTAAAGTCATATCGATATGGGGTTGTCCACGCTTATGTGTTAAAGCGATCCTTCGACAAGTTGGATCACGGTGAATTGTGTTGGTTTTGTTAGATATCAAAAGGTACAGGATTTACAATTTGTACAATAAATCACGACATGTAGAGTATTTGTGAGTACAGTACTAAGTTCATGGAAGAAGAATACGTCATGAATCACATAATTAGGGATATGAATGAATGTATAGAAAAGGCCCGAATTCCACAGCATCCAAGATAATGTTGTTTCTATTGCACAACCCGGTAATACGTCTTGATAAACCAAATATGCCTCGTCGTAGTGGAGGGTCATTAGACCACTTGTTAAGCTCACATTGGTGGGGAGAATCATCTTTAATGATCCAGTCACATGAGGATGATCCTGAGTTACTACGAAGCAATTAATTATAAAGATTTGAGTTTTAGAAGAAAGGAGTAGATGGAAAGGTTGACACATATAAAACCTTGATTTGGTGGCAAGGTTATAAAGTCAAAATCAGGTTTTGATTATGAAACTTTTTCACAGGTGGCCATCGATCAAGTCTGTCGAATACTTCTATCGAATTTACGGCATATTATGATTATGAAATATGGAAAATGGATGTCAGAAGCGACCTTCACTTAATATTATCTTGAAAGAACATCTATGTAATGCAAGCAGATGGTTTCATAACCGAAGGTCAGAACACATGGTATACAGAGATTTACATAAGTCCATATATGGACTTAAGCAAGCATCAAGATCATGGAACAAATGTTTTGATCAAGTAATCAAATCTTTTGGTTTTGATGAATGAAGAAGGAACCTTGTGTATATAGAGAAAGATGCGAGGATGATATAATGGGTTTTTGATTTTGCCATATGGACGACATTTTGTTGATTGAGCGACTTTAAGATGTTGTCAAGGTAAAGATCCAAGTTAGCTACTCAATTCCAAATGAAGGATTTGGGAGAGAGGGTACAATATGTTACAGAGTATTAAGATAATACGAGGCAGAAAGAATAAGATTATTGCACTTTCTCAAGAAAATTACATTGATCGTATATTGTCTAAGTACAACATGCAAGATTCCAAGAAAGGATTTACACCTTTTAGATATGGAATCAATATTTCTCAGGACCAGTGTCCTATGATAGGCTTTGAAGAAAGGAAACATACATGAAGACGGTACCACCATGCTTCAGCAATTTGATGATCTCCTTATGTATGTGATATTATACTAAGGAACCCGGATATATGTTATTCAGTTGGAATAGTGAGTAGGTATCCGTCTAATCAAGGTAGGGAACATTGGACCGCTGTGAAACATATACTCAAGTACCACAAGGAGGAAACGAGGATTATATCTTTGGTTATCATGGCGATGAGTTGGCCCTTATAGGATATAATGATTAAAACTTCGGTCGAATCTGATTTGAGAAATCCACCTCCGAATATGTTTTACATTGGGTGGGCGGTGTTAATTAAGGTATCAAACAATCATGTATTGTTGTTCAATTGTAGGCGAATGTAAAAACTTCAAAGCGCTAAGAAGCGGTATGGCAGAGCTCCTTATGGAATTAGAAGTCATAGCTAAGATTGATCTATGATACTATATTGTGATAATAGTGGGAGTTGCTCAAGCAAAGAACAGGAATCATAGGGAACAAGCATATTGAAAAAGTATCACTTGATACGAGAGATTGTGCGGAGAGGAGATATTAGAGTAGAAAGATTGCATTTGAGGATAACCTAGGGATCCTTTTACAAAGCACTTAAGACTGAAGTGTTTGACTCGTGTACAACATAGGTCTCAAATGTACTCTCTAGGTTTTGGTTTCCATGGTTTATAATGTGATTAGTTTGCATTAATAAAATTGGTGTTTTAGTTACTTCATATTATTGTGTTCATTTAGGCCTAGTTCAAGCACACTGTACATGCTTGGGTGCGTGTGAATGCACAGAGGACACATATATGAGTTCCTTATGTTTGAGGTTGTTCACGACGGTTTATGGATGTTGGCAATCCATAAGTAGACGTGGTATGATATCTGCCTAGTTATTGGGAGTAGTTTGTCACAAATACTAGAGTGGGTCTCCAAGATATCATACCAGTATGTACTTGGTACATATTGAACGGGGCTTAGGAGTGCAAATCGTCATATACTATATTTGGAGGGTTTTGCCCCTAGCTACTATCTCACATGGGTTCTTAACCCTGAGGGTCGTTGGAGAGTTGAGGGGAGTACGTTATCATTTTGAGGTGCTCCTTGTGACCATCTATTAGTGATAGTCACTCAGAGTGATCTTGGATGCCTTCTTGCTCTAACTCATAGATTCTTGCTTTGACCAGATATGGGAACCATGATGACCCTAATTATAGGGTAATATACAACCTGAGGTAGCTTAAAAGGTGATTGATCATAGTTGTCCTTGGCCAGGGCGGCCCCACTTGAGTTTGGGGCGGACTTACAATCATGATCAAGTCAAAGGTTAAGCTTGTAGCCTTAAGGTAAAATGGTAATTTCAATATTTTATAGTATAATGTCTGAAATTACTAGTATCGATTCATGGGGAGGTGGTGTGAGTGATTAGTAGGGCTTGGTAATCTTGTATTAATGATTTAGGAGCTGAAGTTTCAATTTTTGGAGTGCGGTTGGTTTACTATAGTGGTCTGATTGATCAATTGTGGAGTTATGTCTGATTGATTGCACAGGAGCCAAAATTGGAAAGTCTGCACGTGGGTCCCGGGCAAAACCCATTTGTAAGTGGCCAGTGTATGAAGCGTTATATGATCCATATAGACCTTGAGTTTGCTTTAAGGCTAATTGAAATAATGTTAGAATTCAGCCCGAGATAAGCAAACTAAAGTTTGGATTAAAGTTGGACCATTGAACTTATATGGAGTAATTATAGGCCAAAATATGTAAGTGGATTGATGATTGGCTACAAACCACATTATAAATATAATAATAACTTATATTTAGGTTTAGGGTAACAAAAAAAAAAATTATTTTTAGAGGAAGAGAATTTCTCTGTCTCAGATCTGAAAAGAAAAGGCCTTGGATTGCTCTTGGGCCATACGCAGTCGAGACACCTTCGTGGTTGTGCTTGGAAGATTCAAGGATCAATTCCATTCCGGTTAGTATGTAATTTTATTTTTTGTTTCCGTTGCATATGAAATCATAGATTTCTGGATGGATGTCCCGGGATTCTAACACTGAAGACAACCTCGAATACTTAGAGATCTTTTATGTAATAGTTCTTTATTAAGGAGTTCTTTATAAAAGGATAAAAGCTATACTTTCATTCTTTTGAAGAGTGACTGATAAAAGTTGCAAATCTTAAGCTCTTCAAGTAGCGACTCGTTGTAGGTCTTAACTCTTAATCAATGTGTAACCATCCACACTAATACGCATACCATGAGAAACTCATCTCCATGATAATCAAGACTAGTCATCCCTCTAAATAGGATGTGATGCATTACAACCTCTAATCGGTTGCTTAGATTCACAAACCATTTAGAAAAATGTCATTTGTTTACAGATAACCCATGACTTGAATCTTTAGAGCAACTCTTAATGCAATGCAAAAGATGTTGAATAGGATGTTTATAAGATAGATAAAAGTGAACTAAAACTTTATTAAATCAGTAATAAAATCCAAGAGTTTATTTCATCATATCATGATTTTAAGGGCTCTATCATAACACAACCTGAGTATGAAACAATGATTGATGAAAACTTATCACATTGATTGCTCCAGTTAAATTTATTAGATTTGGTAGCAGCCTAAGAATAAAAAAAACAAAAACAAAAAAAAGGGCCTTAGGTGTTTTTATGCTAAAAGAATGGTTGAATTGGTCTTTAGAACCTATGATAACCTAACTCTTCACTTGATATTATCTAGTTTAAGTCTATTGTGGTGCAATCATGACTTTCCACCAAAAAAAGGGCCTTAGGTGTTTTTATGCTAAAAGAATGGTTGAATTGGTCTTTAGAACCTATGATAACCTAACTCTTCTCTGTTGGGTTACATCCTCAATAAAAAGCCTTGATAGTGTTGAAATCAAACCCTCTACATATAGATCTTCACATTTCACTCCTCGAGCACTGTGGGACACTCCAATCTACCCCCTTTAGAGCATCTCTAACCATTTCCTATTTTTGATTCCAACTCCATATTTGGAGATTTGAACCCAAAAAATGCACTCCAACCATCCTCAATTTCCATTTCCATATGGACTTTGTTGGGTTACACCCTCAAGAAAATGTCTTGATAGTATTGAATTTAAACTCTCTACATATGGATCTCCACCTTTCACTCCTCGGGCAATGTGGGACACTCCAATCTACCACCTTTAGAGCATCTCCAATCATTCTTTATTTTTTACTCCATCTCTCCATATTTAGAGATTTAGACCCAAAATGCATTCGAACCATCCCTCCGTTTCCATCTCCATATTTGGAGATGTGAATAGTCATCTCCAAATATGGAGATCATTATTCCACATCTCAAATTTGAAGACTATGAATAATCAACTACTATTCCCTATTATTTTAATATTATACTCTTATTTCTCATTATTTTAATCATATTTTATAACATATTTTATTTTTTAAGATATATTTATTTTATTATTTATTATTTTATTAATTTTGAATTATTTTTCATATACAATATAGTAAAAATGATTTAATAAATTTGAATAATTTAAATTTCTTATTAAAATTATTTTTGATATTGATATAATACTTTTTATTTATATTATAAATATAAGGCATTAAGATTTTAATTAACTAATTCAATAATTTCTTAGAAATAAAAATACATCTTCAAATTGAAAATAAAAAAGAATATAGAGATTACTTCACATGATGTTTTGCACATCATTTACTTAAACTAATACATTTGAGCTACAAGAAACATTGTTGCTATACCTTTCCCATAAATACTTAATTAATGCATTTCAAAGTGCATAATGAGCTTCTTTTATCACAACAAATATGAGTTGGAATGTGAAAGACAAGAAAAAAAAATATGGAAAAAAAATCTTGATTCCATATCTAATCCATTCGATCGTAAGTATTTCAAGTTAAAAAAAAAATGGAGATTATTGAAAAAAGGACTTGTAAATCCCAAGTAAGTGGATCAAGTGGTCATAATGATGGTAATTTTAGTAATTTTAATGAATATGATAGTGAAAATTATGGAGGTGATATACGATCGTATTAGTTTTTAGACTGTATTTTTATTATTTGGTAAATATAATTTTATTATGTAGATTTTATTAATGTTGTTTTATTTTCTAATATAATATGATGCTCTATAATATAATATTTATTAGTTTAAGATGTATTTTTAGGTTTTTAATATATTTTTATTTATTATAATTTTATTTATTTAATATAATTTCATATTTATATTTAAATAAAAATAAAAATATTTCATATATCATATTCCTAGAAATATTCTAATTTGATAAAGTAAAGATTTGAATAATGAATAGTGATTTGAAGTTAAAAATGAAGATTGTTGGTTGGAGTTGAAACTCTAAAAAGTGTATCCCATCATCTCCAAATATGGAGAAGATGCCAATTTGGATTTGGAAATGGAGATTTATGTTTTGGAAGTGCTCTTAAAGACCCGATGTCCTAGTTTGGTACACTTCTAACACAAAGATCAACGCTTTGATGCCATTATAGCGACTCAACTCTTCCACCCGATATTGTGCGGGTTTAGGGCCGAGAGTGAAGCAACCACAGTTCCTACTTGCTCACCTCGTTTTTTCTTCTCTATTGAGTTACTCCCTTAAGGAAAAGTTTCGATAATGTTGAGTTAAAGCCCTCCATATATAGATCTTCATGTTTTACTTCCTAGACACACAATCCACTCCCCTTGATAGAGATTAGTGAAAATAGGTATTCTCAATAGAGGTAACATGATATCTCATGTAGATTGAGACAACTTGTCCTCTTAGATGAGCCTAAGCAAGTTCATTCAGGAAATATATGGTCATTGTAGTTCTCAAAATGGAACTTGACATATGTTATTTGTTAGATACAGTAAATCGGTTGGTCACAAAATAGGGGGATCTAACTCTCAAGGATTGTAGAGGTAACTTGAAATACTGATAACATTCATCTTTAATATATTATAAACATTACTTCATTGGAAATCTACATACAGTGGATCATAGTTTACGTACCCCAATATTTGTGTCTTATTGTAATATACAGAGGGTACTTGATTGTAGTTGACTTTTTGTAGTTGCTGGTGTCTATGGTTCTAATAGTCCTCGCTCAAATTTATATTTCTTGATAACATGGTTTATAAGAGTTGTTTAAGTTCTTTATTCACTTGTGTGTATAAGGACATTTAATATGTAAGGTTGCATTAATTCGTCCTACGTTAGGTGGTTCATTAGGAGTTGAAAGATTCGCAAAATTTATAATAACCTAGTACCGACCCCAGTGGCTGTAACCCCTATGGTATAGTGGCTCTAGGGTTAACAAGAGATTAGTTTTCTTCACGTCTAAGTTTATAACCTTGGTCCTTGCTTTTAGTTTAAGTGGCAATTAAAAATAGTATTTAAAGTTTTCTTTTTGAAGAAGAGTGTGTTGATTGAAGTTGGTTGTATATCAATATTCAAAACATCTCAAGATTTTGGTCTCGCTAAGACCACACACACCATAGGAGGATCAAATGGGATTAGGGTGTTCCCGATCATCGCGAAAGAATCAACATATAGGCTGTTCCCCCTTTCTGACCTAGGTGCTCTTGTTGGTTATATGAAGGACAATTTCTAGGTGTATGGTAAACAATTAACATCGGATTTTGAGGGACCTCACAAGTTGTGACGCCCCGAACCTCGGGGGTCCCGAATTTTTTTTTTTTTTTTTTAACACTCCTAAAATCACCAAAAATTTTCCTCAACACTACCAAGGCTACAAAAACTTGGAAAACTTGCCAACATGTAAAATTTACACAAAACTCAATTTATTTCAATATATTGTTCCATATATTACAAAAAAAAAAAAAAAAAAACTGGGTTTCCAACCCAAAATTTACAAAATATCAACTAAGGCATTTCTATCCATTTTTCTTCACAATAGAGGTCAAGAATGAACCTCCTCACTCGTCATACCTCCAGTACCTAAAAAAAAAATATAGTTTTCCCATGACGGGGTGAGCCAAGCCCAGTAGAGAAAGTCTCCTAAGAGGGCTACACCCCACCTAAATGCACATGCAATGCCATGTCCGCCAAAATCATGCACATTCAAGTAAAATTTATACGATCATTCTACGTGAATGTCACAAGCCCATCCCATACCTCAAGTCCTCACCAACTCCCTCACCGCATTACATTTTTTTTTTTGCCATGTATGAAATCATTTTCTAAAACAAAATATTTTGTTTAATTCTCAAAAAAAGTTTAATGGGCGAGACTCTAATAACGGTTAGGCCGCCTCAGAATATATATATTTTTCTTTCATTGGACAAACTTCGATAATCATGTGGACTACCTTCCAATATATTTTTCATGGACAGACTCCGATAAACATGGTGGATACCTTTCGAGCTTCTTTATTCAAGCCATGCTATGTACTCCACTTCGAGTATGCGCATTGCCCCCATGCACGTGAAAAACAATTATACGCATGGTGTAAATATTTTCATGCATTTATAGCCACTCATGTTATTTTCACCAAACGACATGCTATTTGCGAAAGAATAAAATCACACACAATGAATTTTTTTCAATTTTTTTTTTTGAAGCAAGGATAACAACATAAAAATCCGATGCATGTATAACATACAACGGGTTCAGCACACACCAAAAACATAGTTCACGGCATAAAATGCCCGAAGCCGTCCGCAGTTTGTCTAGTATGCGGGGCCGACCCCATGCACGTGAAAAACAATTCTACTGCATGGTGTCTAAATGTTTTCAGCATGCATGCATAGTCATATCCATGTTATTTTCACCAAACAAATGCTATTCGGCAAGGGTAAATCACACAAACTAGAATATTTTTCCAATTTTGTTTTTTGAAACGGATAACAACACAAAAAAAATCGGCATGCATGTATAACATTGGCGAGTTTCAGCACATAAGAACACAATTTAAATAAAATGCCTAGAAACCCGTTCACAGTTTGTCCTAAAGCTATGTAAAGCCCGACTTGAGGTTGGGGCTAAGCTCCATAATATGGATGACCCCTAAATAGAGATGTCCCCCGAGTAGGAAGAACCTACATGTTTGAGTGCAACTGTTTCCTCCTTCCTTTTCTTTCTCTTCCTTTTCTCATTTCTTTCTTTCTTTCTTTCCTTTATCTCAACTCCAAGCCCCTGATTGTTTACCTCTTCCTCCAAGCCACCAATTTTGGTTTGACTTATGTGAGCACCTAACATAATTGGTTTGGCCTTGGCCAACTCTGGAGCCAGTGTTCTCCGCTCTCTAATCACGAGCCTTTCATGCTCGTGCATGAGGGGTGGCTTGACACATATTATCGCCCAACTCATGCAATCTAAGGGCATGACACTTAGCCCACCATGTGCCCAGTGTCTCCCATCTAAGTGTCACATGGCACCGTTTCCCTAGGCCACATGTCGGCTCCATGATTAGCCCAAATACCTCGAAAAGTAATAAATTTTATTTGTCTCGGGTTAAATGAGGGATTTGACGGGCGCACCTAGATTTGTGAGGCGAACTCAGCGGCATAAGCAGCGTCGTCATGCCGAGATCTAGAGAAATTTCCTGGGGTTACCCGTCTATCACTTTGCTGGCGATAATCTTTATCGTTTGCATATTTGATTTCACAATCTTCCTCGCTTGTTGAACCTAACCACTCCTCTCTTAGGCATTACCTTGAGAAGACATGATCCTGCTTCCAAACTCTCTAGGGTCATCGTTGCTGTTCAACGTGACTCTTCTCCGGCTTTGAGCGGTGAGGAAGCTATTTGTCGGATCATACCCACCTTCTCAGGCGGCTCTAATCAAATCTGGACCGGTGGAGTTCTCTCCCACTCCCATCCAACATGCAGGTGATTGACATGGCCTCCGTAGAGCCTCATAGGGTGCCATTTGTGCTCGCTGATAATTGTTGTGGCGAAGATTCTACTAAAGGTAAGTGCTCCTCCTAGCAGCCTTATGATCCGAGAGACACATGCTCACGGCATGTCCTACAAACACAATATGGTCCTGGGGCCCGACCATCGATTGTGCCGGATGTGATTGCTCTGTCATCAGCTAGTTCCCATCACCTTCTAGAGGCTCTTCCAAAAACACGCCGTAAACTTGGGATCCCGATCTGATACTATGGAGACTGGCACTCCATGTAACCGGAAAATCTCTCGCATGTATAATCTGTAGAATTCCTCCGCCAGTGAAAGTGATGCGCGGCTAGAGGCCAACTAATGCTTGAGCTTTGAGCGTTCGCAGTGCCCTTTAGCATCATGTCTTCACGGTGTCCATGGCAAGTGGGTCACAAAGTCCATCGTGACGTGTTCCCACTTCCACTCAACCACCTCCAATGGTTGGGTATACAATAGGCCTTTGATGTTCGGCCTTTACTTAGCGCGACGCCGAGACACCGTCGAACAAAGTCTCAGTGATCTGACGTGCGCTTATTTGCCGATATGCGGCGGCGAAGGTCACGCGATGCCACTCTTCGTGCCACACGGATCCTAGCGGGTGGGAGCAATGGAACTCCTTGAGAATCTCCTCCCGCACCTCGTCTGTCGAATTTGGGGAGACCATGCCGTCCTATACCGAAGACTACCATGCGTATTGGATGGCCCGAAGCCGTCGTATACTGATTGTACTTTCGGTCCTTATGGACACTGGCTATGCGTCTACCCTTGGACTCAAATCACTTTGCTCAGTAGGGCGGGCGTAGCCATTAAGACTCCTAAGGTACCCTAAGCACGCTCATCATGCGTAGCCTATAAAAGCGCCCACCAGGTCTCGAGCATTTTCCTCTCGAAGCTATCGGCTAGTATTCCGTGGTCCGGTGAGTGCATTAGCCACCACATTTGCCTTATCGGGATGGTTATGCAAAGTGAAGTCGTAATCCTCCAAAAACTCCATCCACCTACACTGGCTCATGTTGAGGTCCCGCTACGTGAAGATGTATTTCGGACTTGTGGTATGAAAACACCTCAGATTGCTCACCATATAAGTAGTGGTGCCAATCTTTGGCGAAGACTATGGCCACCAACTCCGTGTCATCACGTGGGTAATTTTGCTCATGGTTTTCAAGCTGTTGGGAACAAGCTACTACCCTCCTGGGGTTTATCCAAGGCGCATCTCGATCCGTCTTCAGGCATCACAGCTCTGATTGTACCTTTGTCCCATTACGGGACTATCGATTATAGGAGTTAAAGTAAGCCTCATCTTGATTAATACGATGCCTTCTCGCCAGGTCACTCGGCTCAAACTGACCTCCTTTAGGTCAAATCTTATCATAGAAACGCTAGCAGAGAAATCCTTTATAAACCTCACCGCTACCCGCCAATGCGAAAGTGTATCTCGGCCCGACTTGATCTTTCCCGACTCATCACAGCTCGGCCTTCCGGGTCCGCTGAAACACGCTGAAGGCGACACTCGTGTCTCAAGAAACCCACCTCAATAAGCCAAAACTCGCACTTACTGAACTTGACATACAATTGATGATCCCTCAAAAGCTGTAGTATGACCCTTAAGTGATCCTCATGCTCCACCTTCGACTAGGAGTAGATCATGATGTCATCAACAAAGACCACCACAAACTGATCTAAATAGGGCTGGAACACCCTATTCATGAGATCCATGAATCTTTGCGGTGCATTTATTGTCAAGGGCATCACTAGTAAACTCAAAGTGCCCATACGCGTGCACGAGCGCTATCTTAGGGATGCTTGCCTCCCTAACTCTCAACTGATGGTAACCAGTGCGAAGGTCTATCTTGGAGTAGACTCGCTCCCCCCTCAACTGATCAAACAAGTCATCAATCCTTGGTAATAGATACCGATTCTTGATCGTAACCCTGTTCAACTATCTATAATCGATGCACAGTCGTAGGGCCTTATCCTTATTCTTTGCAAATAGAACAGGAGCGCTCTATGGTGAAGTGCTCGGTCTAATGAAACCCTTTCCCAGTAACTCATGTATTTAGACCTTAAGCTCCTGCAACTCTACCGACGCCATCCTATGCGGTTTAATAGAAATGGGCGACATACCAAGATGTAACTCAATGCGAAGTCTATCCCATAGTGGAAGTAATCCGTGCTTTCGTCTGGGAAAAACATCCACCATTACTATACTATTCGAGGCAGACCGGTCTTGACTCACCTCGTCCTCTAGGGTAAATTTTGTTTGTAACTATTCTTTACCGCAGTACCATCTAAAGTCATACACGGCCTGTTGAAACGTCACGCGAGTACCATCCTGTGTGTAGGCGGTGACTCTCCTATGCTCACAATTGATAACGACTCGGTGTGTCATCGTGATCCATCCCAGATGACGTCGAACTGTCGTGTCCGCTGACCCTCGAGTCCGTTGTGAGTAGAATCGCTGAGATCTCGACTTGCAACCTCAGCCATCGGATCCATCACCTAATCCTGAGGGAGAACTCATGCATGGCTCTTCCGAGTCTCAACCTCGAGGCACAACTCTGACTTACATGATGTAGCGATGAATGATCTGATGCACTGGAATTCAAGCATCCTGCTGGTGCAGAGATGGTAGAAACATACTACGTAAGACTAGCTAGTAAATTTGCGGCTTGAGTCATTTGTACGATAGCATAGACAAACCCTTGGTGCAGTCCCGGCACATGGGCATATCCTGATCTCGACGCCGTACTCTAGCCTCTACGTCATGTAGCGAAGGTGCTTGTGCGGGATACGGGGTGATGTTTCCTCCCAACCCGTATATGGGTGAAGGAACATCTTGCATCGTGCACGATCAATAGATGGTTGGGATTGAGCGTCCATGGCTACGAGATCTTTGCCTCTAAGAGGCAATCCGCCTCATGTCGGTTGATGGCAATGATAACATGTGATCGGCTCAAACTGGCTAGGAGTCTTGGTCTAGCCTTGGCCCTGATAGTTGTGACCCTGTCCCTAAAACCCTCGTGAACTGGAAGCCTTCGTCTTCTTTCCCGAACTAGAAGAAGCCTGGCTCTCCTTCCTCTTGCCACTAGTACCCGCTTCTCGGATACTCTGTGCATCCTTTATCTCTCTCTCTATGGCCATAGCCGTCGTGACTATAGAGTCCATATCATGTATGAGGAATCCAGCAATCTTGCCCCGGATGGACAGCAGTCCATCCTGAACTCACCGCCTTGGCGTATCAGGTATGCCACGTAGTCATCCTGCGTGCCAACTCGGTGAACTTGGCGGCCGTGTCGATCTGATCATATTCCTAGTTTCAACCAGGAACTCAGAGCTTTGTATGCCTCATAGATACTGGAAAACTTGCTCATGAAGGCCCTCGAACTCTCTAAGTCATCGTCTCTAGGTCACTTGAGACCTTAGCCCAATCCGCGCCATTTATGCGGATTCACCTCTAGCTTAAATGTGGCTGATCGAGTCACCGTGGCATCGGAGGTGATCCTGTGGCCTCCCGAAACCCTCTTGACTGCTTTAGGAACCAATGGTCGGCTACCATGGATCCTCCTCCCTGAATGATGGAGGATGATGTGACATAAACCTCTGGAGGTAACTCGGTCCTCCCTAACCCTCCATTGCATTGGCACGTGCAATGGCGAAGCGTTTGCATTCTCGTGGCTTCCGCAAAAAACTGGCTGATCAAAGCCGGTATTTGGTCGGCTACTACCGTGGAAGACTTTGTGTCAGCGTCCTCTGCCCCGCTATCTACACAAGTTAGATAGCAATTTGAGATTCTTTCTTCTCACTTGACACATTAGTGGTGCATACCGTAAGCACTAATAATAACCATTCATGTGTTATCTGTGCTCGTTTGTTTTTCAGAGACTCCCCAGGTTATGCTCTCTAACCTAGTGTTCATCATAGAATATATCGCACAAAAGTTCGCCCACACACAATTCAAGCATCTAGGTCACCGTCAATTCACCCGATACACAATGGATTCATAGTCTAAACACAGCGCCTGTAGTCTGAGTATTGATCTACAAACTCTAGTACCTAGTTATGTTTGAGTATGTCGAGGACCATGCGTATGGATACCCACACCCGAGTTCCCTAGGTATTCGTATACCACCTAAGCTTTGATACCAAGCTGTGACGCCCTAAACCCCGGGGACCACCGATTTTTTTTTTTTTTTTTTTAACACTCCTAAAATCACCAAAACTTTGCCTACCGCGCTCTGTTCTGAAAACTAGAAAACTTGCCAACATGTAAAATTTACACAAAACTCAATTTATTTCAATATATTGTTCCATATATATAAATCGGTGACCCTATGGGTTCGGGGCGTCACACAAGTTCTCAACTAGGCTCTTTTGTGTTCCCCAACAAGAAACAATCTCTTGTGTGTATATATATAAATTGGTGACCCCTGGGGTTCAGGGCGTCACACAAGTTCTCAACTAGGCTCTTTTGTGTTCCCTAACAAGAAACAATCTCTTGTGCATATTGGACAAAAGGTTCACATCTAGCTATCCAACATACCTACTAGACTTGCTAAGTATCCAAAAATCTAAGTGACCTAGAAGAGAGACTCCTAAATAGATAGTTGGGGGAACCTAACCATAACAACCACATAGTTGTGAAAATGTCCCCAATTGCAGTTAATGGCCTAGAGTCCTCTAAATCGAAATTAAAGCACTACCGTTAGTATGAAGTGCAAATCTCCCTTTGATCACCATGGTGGATCAAATGTCTCCACCTCACCATGACACAAGTACTATACTCACACATGATAGCGTTGTTTAGTGCCATAGATGAAAAGAGAAGCAAATTATGAAATTAGGAAACTCCAATTGGGAACAAGAGAAAAACTGAAAGTCTTATTCCAATGAATTAATTGAAATTACATAACAACGGTCTTTTTATAGGCATAAGCTTCCTAGAAGAATCCTAAAAGGAAACAAAATCTAGAGTGCTAATGTTTTGACCCCCCGGAATAGGGGTGTCATATCTAAGAAAAAGAAATCCTACCAATAATAGGAAATAATTTAATTTTACATCCCCCTTAAACTCATGATGTGGTTGCTATAAGCATCGAGAGTTTGTCAACTAGAAAATGAAAACAAAAACAAATTCGACTTGGTAAAGAAATATGCAAGCTATAACGAAGAAGAAAAAAAAGGCAAAGTGATGGTGCCATGCTTGAAGTGATGACGTATAAGGTAGCAATCAATTTCAATGCGTTTGGTTTGTTCATGAAAAACTGAGTTGTGAGCAATCTGAATAGCACTTTTGTTGTCACAATAAATAGGAGTGGGATGAGAAAGAAATACTCCCATATTTTCAAGTAACCAACATAACTAAACAATCTCTTTGGTAGTAGATGTCATAGCACGATATTAACGATTGAAATAGAGAAACAATGGAACTCTTACTCTTCCAAGAAATAAGATAATCACCCAAAAAGATACAGAAATCAGTAATAGATTTGCGATCAGTGGGGTCACTGCCATAATCATCATGAGAGTATGCACGTAGCTCACAAGAAGAGATGGTGAAAGTAGGAGCTACGAAAACATGCCTGAAGATCTTGCAAGAAATACGAAAGAACAATTACTTGATGAGCGTAGTGGGAGAAGTAACAAACTAACTAACAACATGAACAACATAAGTAATATCATGATGAGAAATAGTAAGATATACCAAGCTCCCAATAATAGTACGGTATAATGTAGGATCTAACAAAGGCACACCATTATAAGAGGAATACTTTTCGTAACGATAGAGTATCCATGATCTTGTGCTCAGTAAGTCTAGCCTGGCAGAATATACGCATCATATTTTGATTGAGAACGAAGATAACCTCTAGGCGAATAAGCTACTTCAATGCCCAAGAAATATTGTAAAGGGCCTAGATCCTTCATTTCAAACTATTTAGCTAACTTTGCCTTCAAAATTGAAATACCATCAACATCATCACTAGTAATAATCATGTCATCAACATAAAAAGAAAGAATGATACTGTAAAACCCAAGAAAAATGCAATTTTTTCTGAAAAAGGGCAAAACGGTTATTTGTTGTTGTAGTACAAGTTGAAAACCTGAAATTTTCTATATATCGGATGAAAAAATGGACTTCACCATTGGAATCGTCTCATGAAATCTAGCTACCTAATCGAATTTTATTAGATTCCGAGATAGATGGCAAGCCATGTGTCAAAATGCAAGTCCTTATAAGACACATGGCAAGCCATGTGTCAACATGCAAGGGTTTTGAATTGTGTATAAATAGGGGGGTTCACAACCAGTTTATAGCAAAAGAGAACAAGAGGAAAGAAGAGAAAGGAAAAGGAGAAAAGAAAGAGAGAAAAGAAAGAAAAGAAATGAAAAGGAAAAGAAAGAGAGAAAGAGGAAAGAGGATGGTAGTTTCTTCCTCAGTACATTGGCGTTCCAACGGTCTGAACTCATTGAATCAAGGAGTAAAGTCCGGAGATTCGATGAGGGGCTACGCTTTAAGAGATAGATTCTTCCTACTTTAGTTTATTTCTAGCCTTTAAGCTATTGTTTTAGGTTGATTTTGGGCAGAGTATTATGCCATGTGGCATAGGGTGAGTTGTGGCCGGTTTAAAGTAACTGAAGCGAATTTGGGTTGAAAGTACCATTTCACGGAGTTACCAAAAGGCACGCTATTGCGTGGATTGGCGCAATAGTGTGGCTCCTGGTGTACTCCAACTTCGGACGACCATATCTTTCTTGTCCGAAATCCGATTCACTAGTTTTTTAACTCTATGAAAAACTCTTTGAGTATAGAATCCAGCCATATTCCAGTGATTGGCATTTGGTTCTCACATCATTGTCGAAATTTTGATCATAACACCAAGTTTACTAATTGCATGGCATGAAATGCTTGTTTGATGAAATGTTAATATGTGTAATAATATATTGACATGTGATGAATTGTATGTGTAGACATGGTCATTACATGGCATGTTGTAAACTATTTGTGGACATGTTAATAGCCGTAATTTAACAAAGGATAAAGTGCTTCATTACTTGACTAAATAATGATTTGTATGTGATGTTGATATATGCTTGTGATACATTGACTTGAATGAGTTAATGTGAGTATATGCACGTTTGATATAATTTACTTGAATGCATTATTGATATGCATGTTTGATAAAATTGTCCATATAGCATTCATCAATGGGACATGGTACAAATAGGCAATGACATATTGCATTGCATATGCATGGGGACATTGCATTAAATGGGTGTGAGTGCATGATTAATGAATCGATACTGCATTGCTGTTTGATTAGGTGGGCTCAATTAAATGGGACAACGTCCAACAGAGTGGCACGATTTTATAGATGAGAATAAAAATATGTGTCGGGTATGAACAAGAAGGGATAGATCCCCCCCTTGGGTGAAAAACCAACCAATTATGGTCAAACATAGTCCCCAGCGGTGAAAGGCCGTAAAAGTGTCTGGGTTTGCGAAGCCCGCGGTGAGACACCAAAAATCCGCTATCCATAAAAAGGCGCATAAATTTTGAATATAAAATGATCATTGTGATGTATCATCCAAAAAGTTTTTGGTTTATAAACAAACGAAATTGGTTTTGAAAAAGATCATTAGATGTCATCCAGAATGACGGTTTTTCACACTTGGAAAAAGTATGTGTGAGGGAGTTGGTGAGAACTTGGGACAAGGGGCATGATGAGTCTCATCTCGTTTCATGGCATGTAGGATTCCATGTAGAATTGGCATATTCTTCATTGGAATGTTGATGTGTGCATTATTGTGTGAACATGGCATTTCATGTGCACTTAGGTATGGGTAACACCATAGCGCCTAACCCTACGCCTAAAGCGAAGAGTGAGGCAGCGATGAGATGAACTCTTTGTTTGTTTTTTTGTCATTGGTGGGCCCAATTTATATATATTTTCATAAGAAACCTAAAACTTATAGCATTATACATATAAAACAACCAGTAGTGGTGTTCCTTAATGTCCATACATATATCAGAGGTCCGTTTTTGGTTCTTATACAATTTCATTATTAAAAACTCTACATACACATATCTGAAAACAAATCAAAACTACTAAGGGTGGGGCTTCTATTGTTGTGTTAGCCACGGTGGATCTGCGAATGTTGTGAATGTCGCTTTTCGATACCTACGGATAAAAACACTCGTGCTAAACATAGAGCTTATTAGGAAACATATAACATATATGACCACTTGCAGTGATCCTTAATTTCAGTATACATATACAATAACTTATAAACATATACTTCTTTTACATATCATATGCATCTTTCATATCATTTTCATATTTCATGCCTTTTTCATGTGTCATGTTTCATATTATCTTATATCATCTTGTATCATCTTTTTTTTTTTTTTTTTTTTTTTATGCTGTATATTTGAACGTGAATGCGGGGAGATAAGCTGTATATACCTAGAGTATCATCCTTTGTGTAAGCAGGTGACCTATGCTGTCTTGTATGACCCAAACGGGGTCGTTTATACCTGAAGGTATCATCACTATACGAGACAGTGACCTATGCTTGTATTATGTGACCCAAACGGGGCAGTTGTAATGACCCAAACGAGGCCACTTTAATGACCCAAAGCGGGGCGACATAACTTGTAATCCCTCGTAAGCGATGTCTACTTGTCCATCAACTTTGGAACTATATGCGTCAGGCTTATTAGGTTTTTATCCGAGTTAGGGATATCATACTAGTCATTTACATGTTTGTATTACTATTCATGTGTTCATATTTCATATATCGGTAGTTCTTTTATTTATTTACTTGAATACTTTAAGCCCAGAAATATTTCCTCTAAGCTTGATTGCTTCCTTCGCAATTTTACGGACTTAATGGGGTCCAATTTGAATAGACTTATTTCAAGGATTTGTTCTCCTAGAAGTCTAGTTGCCCATAAATTTGAATCACTCAATTTGGATAGGTGAAGCTGAAACTTATAGGCTTAAATCACTGCCATATCGAATTAAACCCGGAAATTGACCCGAAAACAGAGTCTCACTTTGAATAATTTTTTGGGTCTAATGGGGTTCAAATTTGAATACAATTATTTCAAGGATATTTGTTCTTCTAGAAGTCTAGTTTACCCAGAAATTTTAATCACTCAATTTGAATGAGTGAAACTCAACTTATGGCCTAAATACCAAAACTGTTCTGAAACACCAAAACTATATGAAAACTAAACCAGAATTGACTTGAAAACAGAGCCTTACTTTGACGAATTTTTTGGGTCCAAATTTGAATACACTTATTTCAAGGAATTCTCCTAGAATAGTTTACCCAAAATTTGGAATCACTCAAGTTGGATGAGTGATGCCAGAGTTATAGCCATGAAAAAACGTGGGTTTTGGAAAAATTTGTGACATCTCTACCTAAAGCCCCAACATTTCCTTTATACAAACATTATCAATTGAGGATCGCAGCAAATCAAACAACCATATAACACATTTAGAAGAGTTAGGGTTTTCCTAACTCCAAACATAAACTCAGGAAGGAGTTTGAGGAGTTTCCAAACCTTGTTTTCTTCCTTTGAAACAAAGCTCCTTTTCTTCGTTCTTGCTTGAACCAAGAGGAACCAAAACCATGGATTGCATAAAAAGCCCAAATGACCTCGCTCTCCCTCCACGAATTTCTCTAGCCCTAGCTCCTCTCTTTCACAAATGAGAAAATATCTCATTTAAGACCAAAATTTGGTCTTATCTCTTTGCCTTCACAAGGCCTTGTTTGGCCAAAGCCATTTTTTGTTTTTTTTATTTTTTCCCTTTTTGCATTTTTAGTCCTTCATTTTTCTTTCTTTTGCAACTCAACTTCTCAATATTCTATTTTGACATGTAAACTTATTATCTTATGACCCTTGAGTTCTTAATGTGACATTTTACTATTTTACCCTTAACTCTTGCATTAATTTCGATTTTATCATTTTTCATTCTTAGCAATATAAATTTCGGAAAAAATACAAATTTAACTTATTTTATACCCTAAACATGTTATAAAATTGAGAGAGTATATTTTATACCCTGAACTTTCTCTTTTGTTTCTTTCACTATATCAGGACCAATAACCTTGTGCTCGTTCAATTCTGTCCAACATACAGGAGTTCTACATCTCCTGTCATACAAAGATTCATAAGGGGCCATACAAATACTGGACTGATAACTGTTGTTATAAGAAAATTCCATAAAAGGAATATATTTATCTCAACTTCTGAAAAAATCTAGTGCACAACCTTGAAGCATGTCTTCTAACACTTGAATCACTCTCTCTGACTGTCCATCTATTTGTGGATGGAAAGTTGTACTAAAATTGACTGGTACCCAGAAATTTGATTGTAGTCCTTCCAAAACCTTGACGTAAACCATGGATCGCGGTCAGACACTATAGATATTGGAATACCATGTAACCTGACAATTTCATTCACATACAGCTCCACTAACCAATCCATGGAATAGTCAAGTCGGATTGGTAAGAGATTGTGAGACTTTGTCATTTATCCTGATGCAAGCGAGTCATGTTTCTTTTGGGTGAGGGGAAAACCAAATACAAAGTGCATAGTAATGTTAACCCACTTCCATTAGGGAATTGGAAGGGGATTTAACAAACCGGACGGTACTTGATGTTCAGCCTTTATTTGCTGACAAGTCAGACATTTAGACACATACTCTGTCACATCCTTTTTCATCCCACCATACAGTAGTCTGTTCCAAATCTGGTACATCATGACACCTCTAGGATGCATAGTAAATCTGGTATTGTGGCTTTCATATCAACTTATTTTTTCAACTCCATGTCATTCGGTACACATAATCTGCTCTTGTAAAACAACCCTCCATTTTCATCTATAAAATAATCAGTATTGTCTCCATTTCTGACTAACTGTACTACTTCTTATAGCTTGACATCATTCTTTTGAGCATCTCTTATCATCATTTTCAAACTAGGAATAACTCTCAATTGAGCCAACAAGGCTCCATCATATTTAAATCTCCAATCACAATGATTTAGGGACAGAGCGGAAATCATTTTTCTACTTCTGACATCTGACCACCCATTGCTTATCACAGGTGGTAATCAATTATCTCACGATCATAGTCCTTAAACGACTCTAGCCAGAAGCGTTGCCTCAAGTTCAATTCTTTATGAGTTAATAGATACTTAAGACTCTTATGATCTATAATGATTATACATTTTTCACCATAGAAATAGTGTCTCCATATTTTCCGGCGAACATCGTAGCGGGATAGTGCTGCTCATGTGGTTTCAGGCGTCTAGAGGCATAGCGTGACACTCACATCTTGCATCAAGACATGGGCCTATCCTTGAAGCATCATTATACATGGCATATTCTCTACCCGAAGTAGGCTGAGTCAACATCAATGCTTTAACCAGTATTTTCTTTGACTATTCAAAACTTGACTGACACTTGTCATCCCACTCGAACTTTACCCCTTTCCGGAGTAACTTTGTAAACGAAGATGCTATGACGGAAAATCCCTTTACAAACCGTCGATAGTATCCGGCTAAACCCAAGAAACTCCTTACCTCGGTTACATTTTGAGGAGGTTTCCAACTCACAACTGCTTTAATCTTTGCAGGGTTAACTCTAATATCCTTTGTAGATACAATATGACCTAGGAATGACACTTAAGCCAAAAATCACATTTGCTCAACTTTGCAAATAACTGTTCCTCTCTCAGAATCTGTAACACTATCCTCAAATACTGTTCACGTTCCTGTGCATCTTTAGAATACACTAGGATGTCATCAATGAATACCGCTACAAATTGGTCCTGATAAGGTTGAAATACCCTATTCATCAAGTCCATCAATGCAGCCGGTGCATTAGTCAACCCAAATGACATTACTAAAAACTCATAATGACCATATTGGGTTCTGAGGCTATTTTGAACATCAGCATCTTTCTTGAAGTTGATAATATCCCGATCCACAAGTCTATATTTGAAAAAGAATTGCTCCCTTTCTGGCCCGATAAAAGATCTTCTATACTCAGCAACAAATATTTATTCTTCAATGTCACTTTGTTTATTTTTCTATAATCAATGCACATTCGGAGAGTGCTATCTCTCTTTTTAACAAATAAAACTGACGCACCCTAAGGCGAAACACTAGTCGGATAGAGCCCTTGTCCAATAGCTCATGTAGTTGAGTCTTTAACTCTTTTAGATTCGGTTAGACCATATGGTAGGGTGCCCAAAGTGGAGTCGTTCCATGTACAACCCGATAAACATATCTGCTTCTCTTTCGGGTGGTATTGGAGTAATTCCTTAGGAAAAACATCAGGAAATTCCTTTACTATTGGAATTTTTTCCACATCTACTTAACCTCTTTTAGAGTCAAGCACCAAAGCTAAAGGCTTCCACACAACCCTTCTCGACAATCGTCAGACTTGCATATTTGAAATACATTTGACACGGCTCAGTTGGATACCATGTACTATTACCTCTTCACAGTGAATTTAAGCCTTTTTGTTTCTTATCACAATAAACTATAGCCGTGTTTGGATAACCAATCCATTCCAAAATTAAATCAAACTCATGGCGAAAACAAGTAGATCGGTAGAAAACTCTGCATTATGAGTCATTGGTGGCGGTTCTTATACACTCGGTAGACTTTGACACTATGCCCCAGGGGACTAGTAACAAGCATATCATATGGTAATTGCTCTACTGATGGCATTTTATCAACCACATGTTCGGTATAGATATACGAATGAGTAGAGCCAGGGTCTATCAAAGCATGCATCTCAATATCATAAAGAGAGAAAAATACCAGCCAATCGCCGGGAGCATCTTGATCCTCTCGAGTCTTCATAGCATAAGCTCCTGGCGAGGTTGAAGGCATGGGGCAGTCCCAGCGTCTCGACACAGTACCTCCTCGTCCCCTATGCTAAATTGAGCCACCTCGACCCTTACCTCAATCTTGAGTTGAAGGTGGTGCAACAGATCTCCCTCTGCCACTACCTTGCAAACTCTTATTATCCCTTGACTCTCGGGGACAATTCGCTATCAAGTGTTCCGTGCTTCCACATCTGAAACATCCTCTTGTCAATAATCTACACATGCCTAAATATCATTGTCTATGAAATGAGGGCCTTTCTGGGACTTCTCTTATCGGTTGAAGCACTTGTACGAACTAGAGCCTATTTGTACTTTACATCTTCTACCTCTTATAGTCAAACCGTGTACTGACTCAGCTTGGGACTCTCTAGCTCTCTTACCTGAGGAGGAAGAAGCTCCTCTAGAAAACTTCTTCTTCTGAAACCTTTCTTTACTATTTGCTTTAAATCTCTTTACTTTCATTGCTACCTGCACCAATTGATAGAAATTTACTTGCTAAATATTGTGGCAATTGGCGAGACAAAGTGAGTGTACCAAAATGGGTGGGAAGCCTGAACACGTGTGTGTAAGTATACGCGTCGAGTTGACATAGTATAGTGGTTAGTCAAGTGTCGTTCCCTCGAAGCATGTTGACCTCTTGATTTAATGACTTAAGCAGCTGTTTGAATCTAATCCTAAAGCGAATTACGACTAAATTACTAGAATTAACAAAAACTTAAAATTGTGTATATTGAATTATATCGATGATGAGAAACCTAGGGTTTTATCGTTTCCTACCACACTTGATAGATGTCAATTCAACTAAGGACTTAATGAAGTATTCATATGAGTTATGTTAGCGGGTTGATCTTTCCTACAAGATATTCTCCCTCGAACTATATTTGCCTATCTCGCCAGTGGGATGTATTGCATCTCACGCCTCGACCCTGACTCCGAAACTCACCCAAATGTGTAAACCTGCTGGTACCACACTTGCGATGCAGAATATCTCCATTCTTTGACTACCCAAGTGTTGCTTTAACCATATGTCCTAGAAGTTATCTTCTCTCGATCTGGAAGCTCGGCTTTAGCATGTCACAGTTGGCAGAGACAATAACATGTAGTGCTTTAGAATTAAAACTAAGTAGTAGACTCATATTAATATTCAAATAAGCCAAGGCGAAAATAAATCCATCAAATTGTGGTTAGGGTTGGCAAAACCCTAGAAGAAAGAATTAGTTCATCATATTATTCATTACGGATTGAAGAATTCGAATCATGAAGTAGGTTGAAGGAAGAGTCTGAAAACTTAGGTGATCTTTCGGTCGTCGATCTCGATCTCTCTCTCTTGTCTCTCCTTCTTCTTCTCAAATCCAATCCCCCCTTCTTTTGCTTTGAAAATTTTTCCCTTTTATACCTTGAGACACGGGCCCATCAATGGCCCATAAAAAGTGAGGTTACTTGAGGTTCCCGATTGGAAGAGGACCTCGCTCTGCGACGAAGAAGGTTGCTTCGTTCTTTGCGTGGCCAAGGCCCTTCAAACTTTGATCTTGGTTCATTTCTTTGAAGGGGTCTTGAAGCGTTGAAGTGCTTCGCCATGGCGAAGAGATCTCTTGTGCGGTGAAGCTAATAACCTTCTTTCTTGCCTTTTGTCATTTTTGCTTATGTTAATTTTACGTGCTTTTAGGCATACTTGATTCCCGACATGCCATATTCTATAGAACAATATAATATGAGGAATTAGTGTGATATTATTGAAAAGTATGAATCATGCATTTAGCTATAAAGAACACCCAGAAATTCGTGAAATGCGCGCATGATTCATCTGATCTAACACCCCAAACTTAGCTTCTTACTTGTCCCCTGGCGAGAGTGGGCTCACCTAAGGCACCTGGGAATAACGTGAAACTATATGTGATATAGGTTTAAGCACACATGACAACATCAAGAAGAGTCCATATTAACCAGTTTAAAGATCCAGGGGACTACATGGTGTTTAGCTTGAAAGAACTTTGCACTAGGTCGGTCTCGGTTGACCAGTAGGTCGACCAGATTTTAATGCTCAATAGAATTTTCCCAAAGGAGTCTAAGTCACCGGTTAAAGTGTGATCTACGATGCATAGTTTAGCTGCGGTACCCTAAACTGTCGAACTTCGCCTATTTGGAATAGCTTAACACGAAGGATGAGAACGCACCAATTTATTCCTTGAAGCTACTCTAAGGATTAACTCTAAAGAACTTGGAGTCGGGAAGAGTACTAGTGCAGGGGGTTTAGGTGAGGGGTTTACGCCAGCGGATCCATGGGTGACTCCCCTGGTGGTTAAGGGCATCGGGCATTTAGTTCCCTTAGAACTTCACCTCGAACACTTAACCAAGCCTCGAGGTCCTAGATCGTATAGATCATCCATCCTCTGTCCCATGTAGCGGGCAGTGAAGTCAATGGCTCCCGGCCAGTTGGTTCAGGGCATTAGGCTTTGAAAAGCCCCTCGGACTGTGCCTAGGATTTCGATTGGATGATCCATATTGCTATTATTATTTTATTTTATTTTTATTTGGGGCTCAAGGGCGATCCTCTTTTCTAAGGTGTCCATGCTTAGGTGTTTACTTCCTAGGTTCGTGGGACTCTTGTGTGGTGAGTCAATTAGCTACCCCAGAAGATCACGTGTGTGTGTACAAGATAGCCTACTTCGGGAATTGAGTTCTTGAGATCTAAAAAGGGTGGCCAGACATGGTTAGTCTCGACTTTACACAATGCAATCCCAATTGTCAAATAACCTCGGAGTCCCTACTTCATTGAACATGGGTTGTTTTTGCGATTACTAAAACTCCCTTTTGTTGCCATCATGCTCAAAAAATTAAGCGGGGATACTCGATGCAACTGCGAAGAATGTCATATTATAATATATTGCAATTTTCATACATGTTTGATTTGCAATGAAACAACCTAACACACACCTAAAAAAAGGGACCTAAGCATGCAAAAATAGCAAAGATAATAAAAAAATGGACCTAACATGCAAAAATAGCAAAAATAACCCAAGTCAAAATAAATTAGGTCATACATAGTCACACCCCATACACCCACACCCCCAAACTTAAAACAGACAGTGTCATAAATGTCAGAAAGAAAAAGGTAAAGAAATACATCCCAGAAAAATCACTGCGGTGGTGGTGGAGGTGGCGCTGTGTGAAATGATAAAAATTTATGGGCTAGCATTCTTGGTAATTGGTCTTAGGTGTAGCGGATAGCGAACCTCTCAGTCTAGATGGAATCCATGTCCTAGCTCCGGGGCAACTCTTTGCTCTTGTATTTCGTCCCAATAGGTGTTGAAGCGGGTAGTGAGTGCATGGATCTGGTGCATCACACCAGATTCCGGTCAGAGCCAAATGGTGGATTAGATCGGTTTCGAGTACAGACTATATACTGGGACTCTTTACCTTTTTTTTTTCCTCAGAGCTGAACTTGTACCTGTGGGTATACAAATAATTTCTGTAATAACAAAAATCATTTACATACACAAAAGAACAACCATTTGAGTGGTGTCCATCAAAATCTATACACATATACTGAGTCCCATTTACATATACAAAAACTGTACTTTTTACATTTACAAATCAGAGCACGGAACATACTATGATGAATTTACTAATGTCTTTGTGCATTTGTATGCGGAAGATCGCGGACGTCCTCCTCTGTACCTACGCGGATTAAAAACTTGTGCTAAGCTTTACGCTTAGTGGGAAACATATCTTATAACTTATACTGGTACACATGCATTTATACTGAATCACAATAAACATATAACAGTAACAATTATCAGAGTCTTCATGAATTCATATAACAAATTTACATACATAATTTTCAATGTAACAAACTTATGCTTGTTCAGATCTCTCGTCTACAGTACTGAACTTATACTTAGAGCAACTTATACTTACGGATCTTACAACGATGGCAAACTTATTCTTGTTCTGATCTCATTTGAGTCCACATACTTATACTTATCTCCCATAGGACACATAATTATACTTATCTCCCATAGGATACATACTTATACTTAATTCATTAGGACATACTTGTCGATTCCTTGTATCACAGTCTTGAAGACATACATATCTTAGATGGAGTGCCCATCACGTACTCATACTTCTATCTATCTTATACTTGTTCCGATCTCCCGTAAGCGTTACAGAGCTTATACCTGTACGGAGGTACTTATACACATACTGGTACTTATGTCATCTCGGATGTCAGTAGGGAGTTTGGGAACTTATGCTTATACGAGAGGTGCCCTTAGGTACTACAAGGTTATGCATATACCAGGCTTTATATATACTACGAAGATTACACTTATTTGGAGGTACCCGCATAGGTACTACAGGAGATGTCTGACGGAACTTATTCTTATGCGGAGTACTAGTAAGTACTACTTGTTCAAGCTCTCTCGTGGCCATACTTGTACTTGTATCGAGGCGATAAATATTAAGATCTCCCAAGGACATCTACTTGAACCACGTCGGACTAATACTTATCAGGATCTCTCTTAGTAGTTACAGTAAAGGTACCCGTAGGTACTACAGAACTTATACTTGTACTTAGTATCTTATACTTGTACTACGGAGCATATCCTTGTCTTACGGATATTATACTTGTATTACAAAGCTTATTCTTATATTTCGGATCTTATACTTGTATTACAAATCATATACTTGTCTTACGGATCTTATACTTGTATTACAGAGCTTATTCTTGTATTTCAGATCTTATACTTGTATTACGGATCATATACTTGTCTTACGGATCTTATACTTGTATTTGAACCTTGCAATGCCTTGTTTCCGGATCTTATACTTGTATTACAGGGACTATACTTATATTGCGATACGGGTACCCGTAGGTACTCGGAGATTTTACTTATACAAAGTACCCGTGGGTACTCTGAGCAGTCTGGTACGTGGGTGCTCTGGTGGAATCTGGTACCGTAGGTACTACGAACCGGATCTGAGGAGGTACTGTGGGGTGCATTCGGATCTTACCATATTGTTTATTCACTCTTATTCTTTATTCAAAGTCTTATCCTTATAAGCGTTGGATTGCCTAGACCGAGTAATATGGAATGAGTGAGACACGACACAATAAGTACCGAAGGTACGGAGTATAGCGAGGTCAGTAGCCTGGCGAAGTCTTAGGAAGCAACGACGAGGGGAATGTCGTCGCACTAATAAGAGAGTACGAGTACTAATGTGCGGAAACACGGTCGAGAGTGCCGTCTCGCACTAATCGGAAATGTAGAAATTGCTAATGTCTTGAGAAGCATGGTCAGAGTTCCGTCGCACTAATCGAGGAAGTAGGAAGTACTATAAATTTGCACGCCCATTAGCAAAGGTGCCATGTCATTCAATAACTAGTCTTAAGAGCAGTTTACAATTATATGAGTTCGAGTAACTTACTATCTTATAATAGGGGCATTCTTAAATACATTATGTGTTAATGACGTATTGCGTTTCGTATTCGTGTTCGCGTTTAGTTCATTTCATATTTCATAACATATTTATGTATCATGATTCATCTATACATATTGCATTTCTATATTTTTCTTATTTCATGCACATTGCATATGGCATTTCATATACTTATACGGTACCTTGACACCTATGTGTTCCACATCATTCATGTCTTATTATTGTTCCTCTATAAATCTACTTTGCAAGAAATTGAATCGATTTCAAATTGGATCGTGATAAGTGTATTTTTTAGCGAACTAGTTGGTTTACCTAGATTGCACTAGAGCAGTCACGTAATGCCTTTTCAGGGATCTTAACTCCATGACCTTTGGTTCTTTGCCTCCTTTAAAAGCTAAGGTACTATTGGTTCTCCTACAACTGAATCACCCAAATAGAAGACACCCAGAGACTCAAGTTATGTCTTAAATAATCAGGACTACTCTGTGATGGCGAAGCGAAATTGGCTTGAACATAGCCCCACTTTGAGTAAATTTTTGGGCCACATAGAATCCGAATTTGAAGGTACCTATTTCAGGATGTTTGGTTCTCCTTGAAGTCTATTTTAACCAAAAACTTGAATCACTCAAATCGGATAATAAATGACCAAGTTATGGCCAAAATACGAATGCTGGTCAAAATAGAAAAACAGAGCACTACGATGCAGGTATTGCAGCTCTGTTGAGGTACGATACACGCCTGAAATTTTCCCGGAATGTGTGTTTTTCTTAGCATTTTGCGCTATGTTGATACCACATCAACTCAATACTCCATATACACATCAAAATACTCCAAATTCATCTTGTAATCTACATTTTACTCAAATCATCTTTGATACTTATCTTACCAAAACCCGTCATGAATTCCTCCTAAAACAAATCTATAATGGGTTATATTACATCATAAATAACTATAGAAGTTAGTTAGGGTTTGTTCTAAACCCTAACTCAATTACATTAAATTAAACCATGAATCCAACCTTAAAGGGAGGATTCCATGTTTTTCTTATACCATTTAGGATTTTACCAACCCTACTTTCAAGAAATCTATGGTTGGGATGTAATCCTATCAAAACCCTAGGTTTGAAAACCATAGACATCCCTACCATGGTCCAAATACACATGATCTCATACAAAATTCATGATTTCCAAACAAAACCCAAAGATCCATACCAAATCTTACTAGAATCCATACCTTTTTGGCTCTGCTCTTAACTTCCACTCTCTTTGCTTTCTCTCTTTTCTTCCCTCTTTCTCTACATTTTCTCCCCTCAAATGAGAGACCAAATGAGATATTTTGCTCTCCCCCTTAAGGCCATGTTTGGCCAAGTCAAATAAAACCCATTTTTGGGTTAAGTCTCTTTAATTGCCTTTTGTCCTCCACTTTCCTTATTTTTGCAAATCAACTTATGTTATTTCCACTTTGGCCTCTAATCTTATCAATTCATGTCTTTTAGGCCCCTTTTTACAAATTACAATTTTGTCCTTAAGTATTGTACAATTTCGGGTTTCTCAATTTCCATTTTTCGCATTAATTCTGAAAGATTCAATTTATGCCCTCCTATAGAAATACTAAACATGTCGAAAAGACTAGGGTATATTTGAGGTGTTGCAGTCGGCTAGGAATTGGGTCGGGCGAGAGACCTCTTGTGCATCCCTTTGGGTCACTACGCGCCTTGGGTGTGGCCGCCAGGGCATCATCGTCGGTCTCGTCATCGGACTCGTCAAGGCTCTCGAACTTCACCCTAGGCAGTGGAATGGGCAGGCGTTGGTGTACCTGGCTCACCAGATCCAACATCGAACTCGGTTGGTGACATAGCTGGTGATTAGGGAGGGGTGGATTAGGGTGCCAATGCAGCGTCCGTGAGTTGACTCAATCAACCCCCGCTCAATGACAATCCGATGTCGAACTGGAATCCCCTTGTCATGGCATACAAAAGGATCGTCTTGTCCTTTGTTATTGTACTGAGATGCAGTGAAGGTTTAATCTTAATACAAAAAATTATACCAAACCTTCGCCACGAGCTGAGCATATCATGAAATGTGGTGAACTGCATGAAAGTGTCAAATGGCGCCACCACACTCCAGCCTGTGTGAGCTCACGCATCAGACCTCTAGAAAGTAGGTGGTGGCCTCAAATAACACAGTACTCCTATTTCATAGTCCTCAGGTGATAGATCGGTTGATGGCCGTGCCTGAGTCGACCCACCTACCCCGTAAAACAAAGTGGTACAAACGACGAGGTTGGAATGGAACTTCGTCTGTGGGGCCGCTCACGGGGTAGTGTCTGCCATCCTCTAGTTTAGATGGAGAAGTTGAAGAATGCGTTGGATCTTGGAAAACCCCTTTTTGGAACGAATGAATGAATGCAAAGCGACTCATGGTAGAGCCGCTCTGCCTCTTCGGGAGACGAATCGGTGCGGATCGTCCGGAATGGGAAGTGCCACCAGTAATGTGGAGTCGGAGCGGTGTCGTTTGGTTGGCACAGTCTTCTTGGGAGCCATAGTATTCGCAGTCGGCTAGGGATCTACAAAAAAAAAACACACACCAGACAAGAGCAGGGGACAAAGGGTCGCATAAAAGCGGGTGGAGGGAAAAAAATGGCCAGCCGCGGGTATTTATAGACGTTAGAATAAGAGTCGCTTCGTCGCGACGATGGGTCCCTTCTCTGCAGCGAAGCCATACTACGCAGTGGCGTAGAGAGGTTTGCTGTGGCGAAGGACTGAGCCTCATAGTGGCGAAGGTGGCTTCGCTGCTATGGACTAGAAAGTTTGATCCTAGCCTCGTGCGGCGACCGGCTTTCTGCGGCGACAGGAGGGCTAGGCGAAAATTATTTCCCTCTCAGACGGTGAAGCTGACTTTAGCGGAGTGGACCGAGAAGATTGGGACCTTGTATTTTACCCTCTTTCTTTAAGATTTGCCAATGTATTAAAAATAAGCACATATAGGGCCTTAAAACAAAAAATTATTCAGCAAAGCGATCAAAAGGAATGGAAATGTCTGAGGTTTAGAAAAATCAAATAGCCGGTTTCCCAAAGTGCTATGTTGCGTCGTTCGCTGCGACATTCTGCAACCTCTGAACCAAGGCAAGAAAACCTAGCGAGAACCTGTTAGAGTTTAACTTCACCCATTGCTATCTTCTCTCAAGAAAATTTGTGCCTAAAGAGGTGTCATGTTTCTCAATAGGGAATGCTCTTCCAAAGTATGGTTTCAACCTTTGAGCGTTAACTTTGAACTGTCATTTCTCTTGATGTAGTATTTCAACTCCTCCATACGGGAATACTTGCACTACCGTGAACGGACCTTACCATTTTGACTTTAGCTTACCAGGGAAAAGTTGGAACCGAGAGTTGAACAATAAGACTTACTGACCCGGCGCAAACTCTCTCCTCTCATAAACCATGTTTTGCTCATTCACTTTTTATCTTTTCCTTATAGATCTGAGCATTTTCATAAGCGTCATTGCAAAACTCATATAATTCATTGAGCTGCAGCAATCGCTTTTCTCCGACTAATTTGCTATCCATGTTCAACCACCTAGTGTGATATGTCTATGTTTCCAATTCTACCGGTAAATTGGCATGCTTTCCTGACTAGTCGAAATGGGGACATGCCTAAAGGGTCTTAAAAGGTTGTCTGTATCCCGAAAGTGCATCATCGATCTTCTTCGGCCAATTGAGCTATGGCGGTTTCGCAGAATGGACTTAATTTCACGATTTGACACCTCGGCCTATCCATTCGCCTACGGGTGATACGCAAGTGAAGTTTGATGTCTCACACCCTATTTTTGTAGGACTTTATCAGCCCGACATTGCGAGTAGACATAGCCATACCTTGATCAATGCTAGTGAGTCTGAATCGGGTGGATATCACATTTCTTGAAGGAATTTGACTACCACACTGACATAATTGGTGCGTGTCGGTATTGCCTCTACCCATTTTAAGACGTAGTCTAATGCCAGGAGGGTATACATGTGACTAAATGAAGAGGGGAAAGGTCCCATGGAGTCCATTCCCCATAAGTCAAACTCTTCAAGCTTCGAGTGGGTCGCGTAGGGGTTCATCAGTTTGGAAATCTTGCCATCCTTTGGCGCATCACAGGTTAGTTACAAGATGAGCATCCTTAGATAAGTGGGCGATAGAAACGGATGGGTACCTTTGCTCTTTGTTCTACGGCTCCAAAATGCCCCCATGGTAGGTTGGCAATGACTCGGGATACTGCACCATTTCTTCTTCAGGGTACATCTCCTTATCTTAGTCGGCTAATGTTTGTATAAAATAGGCTCCTCCAATTGAAGTAGTGCAACTACGCAAGAACCTCTTTCTATTGGAGCTAAACTCTAGAGAGGAATCACTTGGGCCACTAAGTAGTTCACATAGTGTGAGCCATGGAACCCGGTGTATGTCTTTACAATTGCGAGAGCTACTCATCGGAAATTATCGTTATCACGCCGTCCTCGGCCCCTCTAATCGTGACAAATGGTCCATGACTAAGTACTATGTTCCCTTCTTATCTTTTATCTTTAAGTCGAACTCTTGCAACAGGAGTACCCATCGTATTAGTTTTGGCTTTGCATCCTTTTTTAGCATTAGGTACTTAATGGCTAAGTGGTCAGTGTGCACTATCACCTTATTGCCAATCAAGTAGGGCCTAAATTTATCAAAGGCGAAAACAATGGCCAATAGATCTTTTTCCATGGTGGCATAATTCAGCTGAGCATCATTCAAAGTTCGGCTAGCATAGTGGATGACCTAAAATATCCTTTCTTTTACGCACGACAACGCTCCGTCGCATAGTCATTGGCGTCACCGTTAGCTCGAGCGGAAGATTTGATCTGTTTCTGACTATGGGGCGATACTGTTTATCCTTGAGAGGCGAAAAGCTTGCAAGCATTGTTCATAAAAAACAAATGGTGTCTCGATCTAGCAGTGGATAACGGTTTTGCAATCTGAGAGAAATCTTTAATGAACCGCCGATAGAACCACATGTCTAGAAAACTTCTTATGCCCCTTCTTGATGATGGTGGAAATTGAATTTTTCCTATTGCCTGATTTTGGCAATTCATCTGCATTCTCTTTAGAATCCGATTGTGGCGTCGATGCCCTCTTGTACCATAAAGTGGCACTTTTCCCAATTGACTTGCAGTTGGTTTCTTCACACCGCTCAAGCACCACTCACCGAGTTTTCTAGACAATCATCAAAGACTCCCCGATAGTGAAAAAGTCGTCCATGAACACCTCAATTGTCTTTTCAGCCATGTTCTGAGAATATGGTCATCTTCAGCGTGAAATGTGCACAGTGCATTACCGCGGTCAGAATGGCATTTGCTGAATGCAAACATACCATCTACGGGCATGTGAGATATTGTATTCTCACGGTCTTGAGGGCTGTAGCGTCGATTGTACCTCAGTACCCATCCGACAGCGATGTATTATTTGCCTAGCCTATCAATATCGATCCGAAATGGTAGTGGAAAGTGATCTTTTCGAGCAGCCTTATTCAATTTCCGATAGTCGATACAAATCCTCCATCTTGTGACTGTTGATCGGGATGAATCATGCGTGCATTTCAGTTGAATTCTCGGTTTTCTTTATAGCTAAAATGCATGATTCATAGTCTTTTTCATTAATATCACGCTAATCCCTCATATTATATTATTCTATAGAATATGGTGATGTTGGAATCAAAGAGGCGACTAAAGGCAGAGAAAAAGCGAGCAATCTGAAATTACAAGCGTGCTTGAAAGGCTCTTGGTTCACCGGCGAGAAGTCCCCCTTTGCGGCGGGGGCGGTAGATTTGAGTTGAAGGGCCTCGGCTGCAATGTGGCTTAACCTGCTGCGGAGTGAGGTCCCTTTCTGAATGAGGCTTCGCGGAACCTAATTTTCTAGGCCATTGATAGGCCCGTCTCGAGGTATAAAGGGAAGATTTTTCGAGTAAAGGGGATTGGATTGAAGAAGAAGGAGAGACAAGAGAGAGATTGAGATCAACATATTCGAAGGAATCATTGAAGGCAGAAGTTAATAGTTCTTCCTTTAATCTACTTCATGATTAATTCTTCAATACGTAATGAATAATATGATGATTAGAACATTTTTCTCTAGGGTTTTGCCAACCTTAACCACTGTTTGATGGATTGATTTTCAGTTTTGGCTTATTTGAATATTAATATGAGTTCATACGTTTGCTTTAATTCATGGTTTAATTACGTGTTATTGTCTGACCAACCGTGACATGCTAAAGATGGGAGTTTGAGATCGAGAGAAGATAACTTCTAGGGACATGGTTAAAGCAACACTTGGGTAGTTGAAGAATAGAGATATTCCAGAATGTAAGTGTGGCACTAGGGTTTGCACATTTAGGCGTTTCGGAGTCGAGGGGTTGAGGCGAGATCTGCAATCGATGGCAGTAGATAGGAGAGTTATACGAGGGTATGTGTAACGTAGAGATCGCATATATCCTGGAAACTTCCTTAATTATTTTAGTGCCATAATATAATTTTGAAAGTTGTTTAAAGGGTGAAATTATAAAGTTTTCAAGAATTGTGGCACTTTTGCAATTAAAGGAAAGTGGAGGTGAAATTCCAATTATGGAATTTTAAAAGTATAATAATAATAATAAATTACGAATTGTTCAGGAAGCCTAGAAAATTCTCTAGATCTCGGATGTGTGGCGGATACAGCCGTTAAATTCGTCTCGCGAAATCTAGTAACTTAGCAAGTTTCATTAAATTCGAGGCAATTCGGAATATTTTACGAATTTCTAGCGGCAGTTTTAGAGTGAAACTACAGCGGGATTTTTAGAAAATCTCGAAAAATGACAAATATTTAAAGAATATTCAATTACGATAAATAAAATTTTTCGGGATAGTAGACTCGAATGAGGCAATAGAAATTATTTATTTAAATAATAAGAATAATAATTAAAGAAAGAATAATAATTGAAAAAAAACGAAAAAAAGAAAGATAAGAATCAAGCTGCGGGGAGATGGCGTGGAGGAGCGTCGGAGAGTGGGGAGACGATTTTGTTTTTTTTATATTTTCTTTTCGTTTTTTCTCAGATTTACGAAAATCGGATGGTAGACTTCGTCGGAGCAGAGGCAAAAATTGGACTATTCTGAGAGGAATTTCTGGCATGGAGTCTGCGATATCTTAGCCTTTGTGTCAAAGCTTTAAGGTGAAAATTTTCTACTTGTGTTATTTCTAGCCTAAAGGTTATGTAATGGCTTAAAATTTTCTTAGAAGCCGTGAAAAGTCGTAAACTTTAGTCCCAAAATTTTTAGGCCCGGGTTTAGGAATTTTGGAATTTGTGTTCGAACGGTCGAGCTGAATTTGGGGCTGATTTTTCGGACAAGTTTGGGTTGAAATTTCAGGGAATTAGCCAATTAGGACAAGTCGAGGCAGATTTTCGAAATGTTTGAATTTTTAGACTTTATGGAAAGTCCCTTAAGTCAAAAGTTGACTAAAACATATAGTTTTTATAGGGCATTTAATGTGTATGAACATTTTGGTCAATTTCACATTATATTATCGATGTCCATATCGAATGAGACTAGCACATAAAGTTTTGTTAGAATCGAAGTTCGTTCGATATAGTCATTTTGAAAGCCTTGTGTATGTTTTATGGTTAAACGTTGAACTGAGGGCATTTTCGTAATTTGAATGATTGTGTAGGCGATTTGTGCATCCAACGAGAATCTAGAGTGCTTGACAAGATTTGAAGAAATTAGTCGAGAAAAGGTGAGTACCGAAAATCCTTTTCTAAAGCGAAGTGTTTAAATTACAAGTTTGTAAAGTGCTTTGAAAATATAGATTTATAAAGCATTTTTACTGCCTCAATTTATTATACTCGATGAGAAAAGTTTGATTTCGGTATTTAAAGAAGCAGTTTGACTTTGGTTTAGCAAAACCCCTAGATGGCACAATTCGATTTCGATTCGGATGTATTTCGGTTAATGCTGTGGCAAGGTTATGGGATATTATGACTAACTATATTGCCTAGTCGGCAATTGGGGGTTAGATCTAGAATATATATATATAGTGAGTCGCCCTCTGCACATTCGGGGTATATAGTTAGCGCGGCCGACTTGAGTACATAAGCCGATGAGGTGTTGGTTGAGGTTCCCTCAGGCATTTTGGTTCAGGGTTCCATTATGCTAAATAGATCCTTGGGTGTTCACTTGGGACCATATTGCGGGTAAGTGTTAGGGGTTCACTCACAGATGCAGGTCCAGGGTTCCTAGGCATCACGTGCAGGAGTGACCCCCGATGGGCCCGCGATTGGTTGGTATGGTTCTGGTATAACACTTTCGAGATATTAACCACCAGCCGGTTTTTCGAGCGGCGAGAAATAGTTTGAGCGGTTTTTCGACGGCCCGAAATAGTTTTAGCACGATTTTTAAATGGTTTTCATAGCAAAAACTGGTTTTTCTCATATGATTCTAGCCATTGTCTGATTTTCATATTGGGAGGTACAAGCGTGACAATGACATTTAAACATAGTACTCAGGCCCGTTTGGCTCACGGTTTTGTTTTAAAATATTTTTCGGTGCGAGGTGTTGAAGCGAAAGACCTTTCCGGGATCCTCGATCCCCGAACCTTTGTATTATGATTATATATAAGATAAGGTGTAAATTAAAACTAGTAAAAATTCAAATCTTGGCATTTTGTATATATGAAATATCTTTTGTAAAATATGCATGCATGGTTTTGAGAAAAACAGGTTGCGATAAACTTATATTGCATTGATCCTTATCTTATATTTTGATGAGGACCAGAGGTCCTTTATTGTTGTAGTTGAACATTTGGAAAATATTAGGAGTGTATTTTTATCTGGTGATTTTGTATTTTGGGCTTGACCACGATTACAATTATTATCTTTGTCGGTTCGTTAAATCTAAGGTGTGATTTTGATAGAAAAATGAAAATTTTTATAACGTTTCCAAATACGAGTTTCGGCGGTTTTAGCGGCTTGGCGGTAACTTGTCGGTCGGCGAGCTTGGCTGGGGAGGTTCTTGTGGAGTTCTTACGTGATTTGTCCTTCAGGAAGGGGGTGCAGTCGACTTGGTATCGGACGGTTAGGCGATAGTTCGTCTCATTTTTCGCACGTTTCCACCGGTATTTCCTATAAATTGTTTTTATAATAATGAATTTTCTATTGCAACCTATATTGTTTTCTAAATCCTTGCATGCATCGAATGTTGAAAGTGTCCTTTGAATCTTTTAACTTTGAAGTGCGGCGGTAATAATATGCGGGCGAGGTCGTAGAGGTCGATCTAGGACTTCGCGGAGAGCACCACGGAGAGATATGTCGAGGCACACCCTTGGGCGAAAGATGCTTCAATGGAATCGGCCCAGTGCAGAGACCATCGAGGGCGCGGACCCGAGGGCGGTACCTTGACGATGGATCGGGTTATATAGATTATTCTGATGGCAAGCCGGACAGGAGTCTCAGAGTAGAGGGCATGATAGAACGCTCTAAAATTAGGGGCTAAAACTTATAGTGGTGCGACCGAGAGGCGGGAGTACTTATGGCTAAGAGCAGGGGTTGAGTGAAAT
This sequence comes from Tetrastigma voinierianum, assembly GCA_016808115.1. Taxonomy (NCBI): domain Eukaryota; kingdom Viridiplantae; phylum Streptophyta; class Magnoliopsida; order Vitales; family Vitaceae; genus Tetrastigma; species Tetrastigma voinierianum. The sequence goes on along the minus strand of JAEQBH010008290.1, from coordinate 124,567 downwards.
TTATGCAGTGATGGGTGTTTAGATGAGCAGAAAGTCCTCTTTTCAGGGTTCTTGATGGCGGCCAAGGCGGGGTGGTGGGGCCATTGGAGACACCCTACGGGGTCACTTGGGACCAGTTCCGACGAGCCATTCTGAGCCAGTTTACCCGCGTAGTTATCGGGATGCAAAAATGAAGAATTCTTGGGTTAGGCGCGATCACAGCAGTGAGAATATGACGAGGTTTGAACTACGTGAAATTGGTGCCTATGATCTGGAAAATGAGGAACATAAGTATGGCGATTCATGGCCAGGCAGACGGCGGGGAATTAAAGTTCATCTAGCACAGGCATCTCAAAATAACTTTGGAGGCTGGATTTGAGGCTGCCTTAAGAGTAGAAAGGACGGTTTGAGTTCTAACTCGAGGCGGCCGAGACGATGGGAGTCTTTCCCGGTACTAGTCGACCGGGCGCGGTCCAGTCTGGTAGAAGAAAGAGAAGTGGACTAGCGGTAGAGGCTCAGGGTGAGGAAGCGACATCTGGCGGATTAGTTCGATCCTGGCTGACCACTAGGAGGTGGTAGATCTTGAGGATCATCTTTTCCATTGTGCCACGTCGGAGAGGAGGCATCTCGGAGAGTGCGGGATGAATGGCGAGGATGTTTCCATTGCGGGCGGGAAGGTCACTTTATCGAGGCGTCACGATTAGGAGGCTGCGAGACCTCTTAGGTGATGCGATAGCATCTACCCGAGCACCGCGGTCCAGTCGAGCTGGTAGGGGTGGTTCGGTGAGGTGGCGTCGACACTGGTAGAGGTCGGCGGTAGGGGTGCGGGAGCGGAGCGTACCGTTAGCCCAGTTGGTGGTGCGGTACTCGAGGCTCGAGGTATTCTGATCACATGCGGGAGAGCGGTCATCACGGGCGTGATTCTTGGTATGATTTCAGTTGACGATCATGATGCATATGCATTGGTGGACCCAGGAGCCACTCATTCATTTATTTCAGTACCATTCACTAAGAGGCACTAGATAGAGGTCTAACCTAGATGGTCGTATGGTGGTTTCCGTACCCAATGGGGATACTATGATATCGAAAGGATAGTTCCAGACACAGATTGGTGATCCAGAATAAGGATTTTCCAACGGACTTGATGGTGTTAGGTATCCATGAGTTTGATATAAATCTTGGTATGGGCGGTTATCGGGCATAGAGCCTGTAGATTGCTATAAGAAAAAAGTAAGATTGGTTCGACCAGAGGAACCAAGCGTGATATTTCGGGGAATCAGAAGAGAGATCGCCCCTAGTCTCATTAATTCCATGACCGCCTCAAAAATGCTTCGGAAAGGTTGCGAGGGTTATTTGGCATTTGTAGTGGATAGGAGACAAGAGGGGACTGGTGGGAAGAACATCCAGTAGTCAAGAGTTCTCGGATGTCTTTCGGATGATATTTAGGTTTACCCCGGGATAGAGAAATTAGGTTCGTTATTGAACAATTCGAGGACAATAGATATCCATTCCTCCATATAGAATGGCGCCGTGATTGAAAGAATCAGAGCCTGATTGGAGGAATTGCTAAGCAAAGGGGAGCTTCATCCGACCTAAATCTCCAGGTAGGGAGCTCAGTTCTCTTCGTAAAGAAGAAAGATGGAAGCTTACGGTTGTGTATAGACTATAGACAGCTGAATCGGGCGACAATACGCAACCAGTATCTGCTTCCTCGTATAGATGAGCTATTTGACCAATTGCATGGATCTCAGGTATATTCTAAGATTGACCTAAGGTCAGGCTACCATCGATTGAAGTCGGAGAATGATGTTTCCTAAGGCGCCTTCGGGGCGAGATACGGTCACTACGAGTTCCTAGTGATGCCATTCGGATTGACTAATGCCCCAACTGCGTTCATGGATTTGATGAACAGGGTATTCAATCCGTATTTAGATAAGTTTGTGATCATATTCATTGATGACATTCCTGGTGTACTTTCAATGATCCCGAGGAGGAACATCGCGAGCATCTCGGGCGTGTGCGATTCTTAGAGGCATGGTTATACGCTAAGTTTAGTAAGTGCGAGTTTAGTTGGACAAAGTAGCTTTCTTGGATCATGTCATTTTATTGAGAAGGTATTAGTGTGGATCCTCGGAAGATTGAAGCTATAGTGAGCTGGAAGCCACTGCACAAATGTTTAAAGTTTGCGAGTTTACTTGGATTGGCTTGAAGTTATTACGGAAATTTGTTGATGGATTTTCGAGATGGCAACTCAGTTGACCCGATCTATTGAAAAGGATCGAAGTCGGTGGTCGGATGCCTACCCGGCTATGGTTTGAGGCTGAGACGGAGATTGACGATAGCTCCGAGTGTGCATAACGCCATCGGGGAAAGGACGGTTATGGTATATAGCCAGTGCTTACTCGGGATTGAGGGTTAGGGTGTGTTTTGATGCGGGATGGTAGAGTGATAGCTTATGCTTCCGTCGATTAAAACCTGACGAACTACGACCCATGATTTAGAACTAGCGCTGATGGTTTTTGCTCTAAAGATGCGAGACATTATCTATATGGTGTTCCACATCGGATATTCAACGATCATAAGAGCTGCGGTATATCTTCACTCGAAGAAGAGCTTAGCAAGGCGTATGGGTGGTTGGAAGTTGATTAAGGATTATGATTGCACAATGAGTACCATCCGAGGGGAGCACTTAGTATGGTGGCAGTGCCTTAAGCCGGAAACCGAGGGTTCTGTGTATATCGCGAACCGATATATCTCCCATTGGCGATAGAGTTGAGATCTTTGGGAGTTCGAGTTGTAAGTAGGCGATACGGGGACATTGTTGGCATCATTTATATTCGTCCTCTTCCTGTGGATCAGATCAAGGAAGGTCGAGAGCGAGGTTTGAGGGTGATTAAGTTGAGGGCGGATGTGAGAGTGGTAGGAAACGAGTTCAGTTAGAGACGATGGGCGTAATAGTTAAGAGTCGAATGTATTATTTTGAAATAGGTGAACTAAAAGGAAATCATGGAAGAGGCTCACTCTTGACATATACCATGCACCACAGTAGCACCATCATCACTCGAGGAGCATTATTGGTGGAAGGGCATGAAAAAGGAAGTGCGGTTCGTATCCGGATGCCTAACACAATCATTGAGTAAAAATAGGAGCACGAGCCGCGGGAAGATCTGACCCCTTCCGATTCTGTATGGAAGTGGGATAGCGTTACTATGGATTTTGTTATCGGGCTTAGGGGGCACCGAGGAACAACGCGATGCCATATGGGTGATAGTGGATAGACTAGCGAAATGAGGCGCATTTTCTCAGGTTAACAGCGATGACCCCTTGGACAAGTTGGCCCGATTATATGTGGAGGAATGGTTAGATTGTGGTGTTCCTATCGATAGTCTCGGGCCAAGGACCCAGTTCACATCTAGATTTTTAGTCCAGTTCTGAGGATGCCATGGGGACTCGACAGCACTTTAGTACGACTTTCCATCCTCGGGCGGTGGTGGGTCGAGAGAACTATTCGAGCCCAGAGGATATGCTTAGAGCATGCGTGATAGAGTTTAAGGGAAGGCTGGGATACGCATTTATCTACGATGGAGTGCTCTGACAGGTTATCAATCCGGTATAGGCATGGCTCCATTTGGAAGCATTGTATGGCTAGGAAGTGTTGTACTCCCGTATCTTTGGGATGAAGTAGAAGAGGCGATAGGCCCGAGTTAGTCTGATTACTTTAGATAAGATCCAGTTGTGAAACAGGACTCAAGATAGCGAGGACAGACGAGAAAAAGTTATGCGGACAGCCTTGGTAAGGATCTCTGAGTTTAAGGTGGGTGATAATGTGTTTCCCCTTGGAAAGGTGTTCTCAGATTTGGAAGACGCGGAAAGCTGAGGCCTAGATACATAGGGCCATATGAGATTATTGCAGTGGGACCCATTAGCATATAGATTAGATTCCTTAGAGTTGTCTAAGGTTCATAATGTGTTTCATGTATCCATGCTCCAGCGAGTACATTCGGATCCCTCCATGTACTCGAGGAGATCGGCCGATTAGAACTAAGGATAATTTGACTATAAAGGGTGGCAATGCGGATATTAGATCGCGGAAGCGGATTTTTGCGGAATAAGGTCATTAAGTTGTCAAGTTTTATGGGAGATCATGGGATTAAAGAGGCTACGTAAGTCGGAAGGCTCGAGATCTTGTGATCCAATATCTGAGTTGTTTTTCGGATTAAGGTATCCTCTTTATGTTAGTTTTGTTCATTTAGAGACGAAATGTTCTAAAGGAGGGAAGATTTGTAACGCCGGAGTCCAGGAGGGTGTCTGGTATGTGCAGTAGAGGGTCGCATATGTACCGAGAAACTCATAATTATTTAGTGTCATAATAGAATTTTTAAAAGTTGTTTAGGGTGAAATTATAAAGTTTTCAAGAATTGTGACACTTTTGCAATTAAGAGGAAAGTGGATGGGTGAAATTCCAATTATGGAATTTTAAAAGGATAATAATAATAATAAATTACTAGAATTGTTCAGGGAAGCCTAGAAAATTCTCTAGATCTCGGATGACAAAACGGACTGCGCCGTTAAATTCGTCTCGTGAAATCTAGTAACCCAGGAAAGTTTCGTTAAATTCCGAGACAGTCGGAATATTTTACGAATTTCTAGGCGACGGAGTTTAGAGTGAAACCTGAAAACGAGATTTTAGAAAAATCTCGAAAAATGCAAATATTTAAAGAATATTCAATTATGATAAATAAAATTTTTCGGGATAGAAATAGATTCGAATGGGGCAATAGAAATTATTTATCTAAATAATAAGAATAATAATTAAAGAAAGAATAATAATTGAAAAGGAAAAAAGAAAGAAAGATAAGAATCAAGCTATGGGGAGATGGGCGTGGAGGCGTCAGAGAGAGTGACGATTTTGTTTTTATATTTTCTCTTCGTTCTTTCTTAGATTTGCAATCGGATAGTAGGCTTTCGGTGGAGCGAAGGCAAAATTGGACTAAGTGAAGAGCTACAGCATATGTACCAATATCTTAGCCTTTTGTCAAGCTTTTTAAAGGTAGAAAATTTGCTACTTATTTCAAGCCTAAGGTTGTGTAATGGCTGAAATTTTCTTAGAAGGCATTAGTCGTAACTTTAGTCCCAAAATTTTAGGCGAGTTTATGAATTTTTAGGAATTTTGATTTGTGTTGAGACGATCGGGGCTGAGTCGGAATTTGTTTTGGACAAGTTTGGGTTGAAATTTGGGAGTGAGTCGGTTGAAGTTGGATGAATTTTTGAGAAATGTTTGAATCATTTTTAGACTCTGGAAAGTCCTTAAAGTCAGTTGACTAAACGGATAGTTTTATGGGGCATTTAATGTGTATGGACATTTTGGTCAATTTCACATCATATTATCGATGTCCATATCAAATGAGACTAGCACGTAAAGTTTTGTTAGAATCGAAGTTCATTCAATATAGTCATTTTGAAAGCCCTGTGTATGTTTTATGGTTAAACGTTGGTAGGGGCATTTCGTAATTTGAATGGTGTGTAGGCGATTTGTGCATCCGACGAGAATCTAGAGTGTGACAAGATTTGAAAGAAATTAGTCGAGAAAAGGTGAGTACTCAAAATCCTTTTTCTAAAGCGAAAGTGTTTAAATTTAGTTTAATAAAGTGCTTTGAAAATATAGATTTATAAAGCATTTTTTACTCCCAATTGTTATACTCGCGAGAAAAGTTTGATTTCGGTATTTAGAAACGAGTTTGGCTGGTTTAGCAAAACCCCGATGTACCATTTCAGTTTACGGTCGGATGTATTTGGTTGTGCATGGCAAAGTTATGGGATATTATGACTAACTATATTGCACAGTCGGCAATTGGGAGTTGATCTGAATATATATATAGTGAATTAAGCCCTACGCACATTCGGGGTATATAGTTAGCGACTTAGTACATAGCGATGAGGTGTTAGTTTACGGGGTTCCCTCACTTAGAGCATTTTGGTTCCAGGGGTTCCATTATGCTATATAGATCCGCCGTGTTCCTTGGGACCATATTAGCCGGGTGGTGTTCCGAGGAGGTTCACTACCGATGCCGGACCAGGGTTCGGGGCATCACGTCTAGGGTATTTCGAGAAATGGGCCACGAGTGGTTGGTACTTGATTTACGGTATAACACTTTCGGATATTAACCACCGAAGCGGTTTTCAACCGGCGAAGTAGTTTTGAGCAGTTTTCAGCGGCGAAATAGTTTTAGCGCGAGTTTCGAAGCGGTTTCATAGCAAAGCTTCGGTTTTTCTCATAAGCAGTTTACAACCATTTGTCTGATTTTCTACAGGAGGTACAAACAGCGGAGACAACAACATTTACGACATATGGTACTCCAGGCGAGTTTGGTTCCACGGTTTTACGTTTTTAAAATAATTTTTTGGTCTGCAGTGTTGACGAAGACACATCCGAGGATCCTCAGTCCTGAAACGGTATGTGTGTTATATATGGAGTAAGGTGTAAGTCAAAACGGTAAAAGATTAAAATGTGGCATTTTGTATATGTAAATATCTTTTGTAAAATATGCATGCATGGTTTTGAGAAAAAGCGAGGTTCGATAACTATATTGGATTGATCCTTATCTTATATTTTGATGAGGACGGAGGTCCTTTATTATTTAATAGTTGAACATTTGGAAAATATTAGGAGTGTATTTTTATACGGGTGATTTTGTATTTTAGACGACCACGGTGCGTCGTTATCTTTATTCGGATTTTCATTAAATCCTAAGGTGTGATTTTGATAGAAAATGAAATTCCCATAACCACGTTTTCCAATCGATTTCGGCGGTTTGCGGCTTAACTTCATGGTAACTTGTCGGTCAGTGAGCTTGTTTTGGGGAGGTCTTAATGGAGTTCTTAAACCAATTCTGTCCTTAGGAAGGGGGTGTCATTACATCCTTGCGAGATAGGCAAATATATCTCGAGAGAGAATATCTTGTAGGAAAGATCAACCCGCCAACATAACTCTATATGAATACTAATAGAGTCCTTAATTAGTTGACATCTATCAAGTGTGGTAGAGCGGTAAACCTTAGGTTTCTCATCATGATATAATTCAATACACATAATTTAAAGTTTTGTTAATTCTAGTAATTTAATTAAGTAATTAAACTTTGATTAGATCCAAATATTGTCGAAGTCATTAACTCAGTATTCAACACACTTCTCTTCCAGAGAATGACACTTGACTAACCACTACACTACGTCAACTCGATGCATATATTTGCGCACACGAGTTTGCGTTTCCCACCTAATTTTGCACTCTCACTTTCAGCCCGTCAAGTTTTTGGCGCTGTTGCCGGGGAGAATTTTAGTGTTGATATTGACAACCATGCCATAGATAGTACTTTGGATCAATTTTACTTTCTTTAGTTCTTCTCACTTCTTGATCACTTCTTTTTACTTTTATTCCTGGTTTACGTGTCTTCTTTACGCACGTCTTTGTGATTTAGTTTAAATTCTTTATCCTGTGATTTCGGGGAAAGTATTTAGAGTGCATGCAAGACAAGGGCATGAGGAAGCTGCTATTCGATCTGAACGAGCGGACCATGCATTAATTAAGTAGAAGCCCGTAACCGACTGAGAAAGCACATCTGTTATCAGTAGGCGTGGGAGCTGATTCATGATGGGGATGAACCACGGGTGGAGCGAGAATGGATAGAACTATAAATCCAGGCCACCACACCACCGTGCGGCGATAATCCGCATATGCTACTTGAGGAGTTTGCCTTGCCGATAGTTGTTAGGTGATATCGTCGACCACCCGATGCAAGTAACAACTTTGAAATGAAAGAACAAGTTCCACCAAATGCTCCATGTATACAATACAAAATAGGCTACCTAGTGAGTCAGGATGCACATTTGACCGACTTTGATGAGTATGTGACCCGATCAGAGTATAATGGGAGTAGCAGAAGAAGCTCAGTTGCGGTATTCCCATTGTCACTTAGCAATCAAGCTAAGCACTAGTTGACCGGTGACCTCCGGACTCCGTCGCTCATTGGAATGACTTGGTGCGAAATTCCCGACCAAAATTTTCCCACCTCGAAGATAACTCAATTGGTCTGAGAAATTAATACGTTTGAACAATTTGAGGAGAACCTAGCGAAGCTTGGGAGAGATTTCATGACTCTGCGAGGTGGGTGCCCACATCATAGATCAACTAAGTGGATCTGGTGCATGCGTTACAATGGTCAGTGATTTCAGTAGAATGATCATTGATCTTCGGCGGGAGGTGCTCGATGAAGAAAACCCGCTGGATAAAGCCTGAGATCTTGGAGGGATACAACTACTAACACTAATAAGTGGCCTAGAGATAGATCGGCGCCTGAAACCCTCGGCCCGAGGCTTGAGACAGAGGTTCTCGGTAGCTTGCTAGTAAACCATATATAGTTAACTAGGCAGTTGTAGAAGCAATAGAGAGAATGCAAATAAATACTGGATTAGAATAATCCATGGGAGAATTTGTGAATCTTGGATAGCACAGTACTATATAGATTCGGTTAGGAATGAGATGACAATAGAGCAAGCCCAATTTGAATCAGTGAGAATCGACCCACGATAAAGGGTAGTATGGGGGCAATGCATGTCGACAGATGCCTCATCGGAGTCGGAATGATCGGGGATGGAGGCAATCAGAATAGTTAGAACAATCAGAACTATGGATGGAGGAATAGTGAGAATAACATGCCACTACCTCGAGTGAATGAACCACCCCCTAAGAAGAAAGTAGACTTGGAGCAAGCACTTCCACAGATGCTCACCTTGTACACACTTGCTTTATGAATGAGACTAAGATTTGATTTGTAGAGACGGACCACGATTGAACAATCAAAGCGGCTAGGCGAAACTTAGAGAGGTGCAAATGGTCAAATAGCGGTCTGTTGATGAGGCGCAGTGGGGAGCATTGGCGAGTAATTCTAAAGTGAACTCGAGGCGAAGGTAATATGAACATGTAAAGAAATTTGTCACATTAAGGAGTGGCAAAGAACTAACAACACCAGTGCAACCACCAGTGATAGGGGAGGAAGAGACGAGAGGGTAATCCGGCTATCAGGGCGACAAGGTAGTAGAACAACTCCATCGGGAAAGTTGGGTGAAAGAAAGCGAGTCGGGTTTGACCACAGTTTGAACCCACTGCCAATTTCGTGCCTGGCTTACTGAAGAGTAGGTGGACAAGCAATTCACCATGTTTCTGGAGGTGTTCAAGAAACTGCATATAAACATTCCATTTGCCGATGCATTAAAGCAGAGGCCCGGTTAAGTAAAATTCATGAAGGAAATACTATCAAGAAAAGAAAATGTTGAGCTTTTGAGGCATTGGCTTCATGAAGAGTGGTGCCATCACACTTGCGAAAACTACCTACAAAGATGAAAACCTCGGTAGTTTTATTATACCGTGCACAATTGGAAACTCCATCTTTGAGAAGGCCTTGTGTGATCTGGGAGCAAGTATTAACCTCATGCCGCTATTTATATTCAGATGATTGGGATTAGGTGAAGCTCGCCTAACCACAATCACACTCGATTAACATAGGTCCTTTGACACCTAAGGGGGTGATAGAAGACGTTCTGGTCAAAGTGGACAAGTTCATCTTTCTGGAAGATTTCATTGTTCTAGATATGGGAGAAGATAAAGAAATACCTATCATACTGGGTAGGCCATTTCTAGTGACTAGCGGGGCACTGATTGATGTGCAGAAGGGAGAACTAAAATGAGAGCCCTAGGAGACAAGATCACCTTTCATGTATTAGACCCATGAAACATATGTAATTGCTCTAACAAAATCTACCTCAGTTATACCTTAAAGAGAGATCTTGCAGGCGAAGTGGTAGCTCCTGGATAAGTCTGTGTAACTGTGAGTTCCGAGAGAATCAAGACATGGTAGCCAAAATAGTCCAACTGCCCAAAGCAGCGATTTTGAGCACTATGAAAGTGCGTTAGCATTCCTAGTTCCCCTAGAATACAACATGTACGTTGCAGGAATGTCGAGCTGACGACATTAAACATAGCGCTTCTAAGGAGGCAACCCAAGCATTGTGAGATTTTCTTTTTCCCTAAACTAGTATTACTTCCATTCCTTTTGATTTCCTTATGGAAAAATCTTTGTTTTGGGCGTCCCACATGTGCTTATTTTTAATACATTGGCGAATCTTAAAGAAAGAGGGTAAAAATAAAGTGTCCCACCTTTTGGTCTTCGCTGCTTCGAAGCTAGGACCAAACTTTCTGGTTCACAACAGCGAAGGGACCCTTCGCCGTGGCGAAGCGACTGTATTCCGTTGGTCTATAAATACCTACCCGCCAACTGCTTTTCCTCCACCCATTTTGCAGGACCCTTTTGTCTCTAGTCTTGTCTGGTGTGCCTTTTTTGGCAGATTCCTAGCCGATCGCGACTCCTATGGCTCCCAAGAAGACCGTTCCAGCCAAACGACACCACTCCGGCTCCACATCACGGGCAACACCTCCCCCTCTAGACGATCCGCACCGATTCATCTCCCGAGGCGTGAGCGCCTATCACGAGTTGCTTCAGATTCGCTCATCTCGTCTAGGGTTTTCCTACCTCCAACACATTCACCTTCGCCATCCGCACTGCAGGATGGCGTATTAATCGGTAGGCTCCACCGACCTCCTGAGTGGCCCTTTCGGGTCGACGAGTTCCATTCTAACTTTGGCGCTTCTCGGGCTGGCACCACCGTGCTCGCTAGGGGGCGTGCGGGTCGACTTCGGGGCATGGGCCATCAACTAGATCTATCAGCTGTGGGAGGACGATACGAGGGAGCACTGTGTGTTATTTTGTGGCCACCGACTCAGATCCCTGGATGAGGAGCTCACACGGTATTAGGTGTGTGGCGGTGCCATCCGTCGACAGTGAGTTCAAAGACATTTCCGATGATTAAATGCTCACGCTCGTATGGCTTCCGGGTATAATTTTATGTGTTAAGATTAAACCTTCATCAGATCTCGCATAATGACAAAGGACAAGACAATCCTCCCGTATGCCATGACCGTGGATTCTAATTCGACATCGTGGACTCGGCCATTGCCGAGGTTGATCGAGTCGGCACCAAGGATGCTGCACTCGGGCGCTCGATCCACCCCTCCCTAACCTACTAAGTTATGTTGACGCCTGAGTTCTTATGCCGGGACTCCAAGGAGCAGCATGCAAGGCCTCGCCCATCTCACCCGCCTAAGGTGAAGTTTGGGAGCTCTGACGAGTCTGATGACGAGACCGACGATGATGTCCCAAAGGCCACACCCAGTGTAACACCCCAAATTATACCCTAACAGTTTTATAACATGTTTTGGGTATAATAAACGTAAAAGTATATTTATTCGGAATAAAATAAAGATAAAAACAAAAATAGAATATGCATAAGTTAAATTACAAATAATAAAGAAGATTTGAGTTATTGTAAAATATTATAAATTGATTTTGCAAATATTAGAAGAGTTGAAGGACCAAAGAGTAATAAAAGAAAGATATTAGAATGAAATAAGGATGAAAATTGTGTAAGAGACAAGTGGCTTAAAGGGAAAGAGGCAGTTTCCTCCTTTGATTGGGGAAGATAAATAAAGGATGTTAATTAAAATAAATATCTGGTCTTGGAGAAAAGGAGAGCAAATACGAAGAAAAGAAGAAGAAGAAGAAGAAGAAGATTACAGGTATGGATTTCGGGTATGGAACTATGATTTTGTATCGCAAAGTATGGAAATATGGGTATTGGTATGGAATTATGATTTGGTATAGAAAAGTATGGAACCATGAATAAGTGTGCAACTAAGGGAGTATGACTCTAGTTTTGGACTATAAAGTTTAAATACATGGTTAAGAACCCTATCTTGTGTATGGTCTGGGTTTAGGAACTCCTAAACTCCTTCTTTGTAGGGTTGAGTTAAGAAGAGCTTTATGTCTTAAATATGGGTGTGAGAAGGGTCTAGGCTGGGCAGTTGAACCTTAAAATTCCCTATTGTCGATCATACGCAAAGATCCCGGATCTTAGAACGGATTGTCGGGTCAGAAATACAGGAAGGCGAGTCCTTCTAGTAAATTGTAGCCACATCAATGAACTCTGGTGTTAGGCTTTAATTACTCGATTTGGACTTCAGAGACCGTTATAGTCCTTATCGGGTCACCCCACCAATCCGGGTAGGCCGGCTTCGCTAATTCGGTCAACTAGCCGGACCTTAGAACGAGTTTTTGAACCAGAAATAAAGAGAATTTGGCAGTAAGTCCTTCTGTGAAATTGTAGCCATATCAATGAACTTGATGTTAGGCTTTTGAATTTCTTAATTCGGACTCCTATAGACCAAGTTATGGTCTTTTACCAATACCAAATGGGTGAGGGGTTGTCAAACAAGCGGGTCGCTGAACAAAGGGTCGCCCAACAAAGGACGAGGGGTCGCCAAACAGGTCAAAGTGAACAAGTGGACAAGGGGCCGTCCAATAGGGCCGCTGAACAAAGAGTCGGCCAACAAAGTGACGAGGGGTCACAACGCGGTCGCCACGAACAAGGGTCGCCAAATGTCGACGAGGGGCCGCCAAACAGGTGGGTCGCTGCGGAATGCGAGTCGGCCAACAAGTGGACGAGGTCACAAACAAGGGGGTCAGCTGGGCGGAATGTCGTCGCCCAAATGCTGGACGAGGGTCGCCAAACAAGGGTCAAGCCAAAGGAACAAAGGGACAAGGGTCGTCCAATAGGGCCGCCAAGGAACAAAGGATCGCCCATCGCGGGCCAAATTTCGTCAAGATCGGATCGCAAGATGACCTCCAACTTCTGGTCATATCTCCTCTGCCCGAACTCCGATTTGCGTTCTCGACTCCATGGAAAGCCCATTGAGTCAAGAATCCATCCATATGCCTGGAGGAGATTATTAGATGTCAGACTGAGGTGTTAAACCGAGCTCATCACTTCAGTGTAGCTCGCCCTGTGTCGCCTCGTCAAGACTGACCGCGCATGACCTCCAACTTCTAAGGTCATATCTTCTGGGCTCAACTCCGATTTAAAATGGGCTCTATGGAAAGCCCATTGAGTCGAGAATCCATCCATATGCCTGAGGAGATTATTAGATGTCAGACCGAGGTGTTAAACCGAGCTCATCACTTTCAATGTAGCTCGCCATTTCCAGTCGCCTCGTCAAGATCGGATCGCAAGAGGACCTCCAACTTCTAAAAGTCATATCTCCTTCTCTGCTTGAACTCCGATTTGGGTGTTCTTGACTCTATGGAAAGCCCATTGAGTCAAGAATCCATCCATATGCTTGAGGTAGATATTAGATGTCAGACCGAGGTGTTAGACTCAGCTCGTCACTTCAGTACCGCCAAGCTTCAGTCACCACAAGACCGATCACAAGTACGACTTCCAACTTCTAAGGTCATACCTCCTTCGCTTGAACTCCGATTTGGTGTTTGACTCGTGGAAAGCTATTGAGTCAAGAATTCATCAATAGACAGCTTGATAATATTGGAACTCATATTAGTTCCGTAAAACATGGAAAAATCAAGAGCAAAGACAGTAACCATGCTTATTGTATTATGAACGCCTATTATGAATTATAAATAGCCTATAAGTATACAAAGTAAGCATAGTTATTTATGCATATAATGAAGTATGAAAATGTAAAGATATGAATAATCGATAGATATATATATCTCATAAGGATTATCAATGACAATTATTCTAGAATACGAGATATATATCGAACATAAAATACAATAAGGATTTGGTCATAGAACCTGGTAGGGATGTATGGGCATGCCTATTAGGAAAAATAAGTCCTGCAAAGATATCGCTTATATTCGAAAATCTGACCCCGTGTGGGTCAATGACATAGATCCCGCTTGGATCGTGGCCCCAAAGGTCACCACAGCCGCCTCCGGGGCCCCTCATGGAATGAGTCACGTCTCTGACAAAGGATGGAGGCCTCTCCCGGCATAATATATTACGCCTACGTGCCTCATGGATCGTTTACACGTTGAATATAGCACCTTCTGTCCTCATGGATTATAGTATTCCCGTGATCCACTCCTAAGGTTTATGCATACGAAACATAAAAGAAATGACGATATATGCAAAGGAAATGAAGAGAATATTGGAAGGACAAAAATCGCTTATGTATGATAGTATACGCTAATAAGAACAAGAAGTAAAAGTACAAGATTACATGAAAAGTATCTGGAAGATGATATAAAATGAAGCTGGTTATGATAAGTATATATATGAGAAATGACAAGAATCTGTACTGTTATATGTGTTATATGCATTTGTATAAAAGTGTGGTGACTCTTAATAGACGTCATATTCCCACTAAGCATAAAGCTTAGCACGGGTGTTCAATCCGTGTAGGTACAGAAGAGGAAAACAGAGGATGTGATTAATCCACATCGCAGCCAAAGGCTACACAACAATAGGGTGCTCCACCGGAAGACCTGCAGTTCATTTGTATATGAAATTAAACTATCGTAAATATCAGAACGGTGAACATTTCATTTTTGGAGCTTGTATATATATTTTGTATCCACGCTACGTAATGTAATACAAGAATTTGCTTAACATTATATGATTTATGCAAGTGTAAAGGCGTTATAAGCCTTAAAAAATGATAAAAAAGTGACCTCACTCGACATCCTACGAGTCAAGGCCATGCTTTAGTGGCATCGAGCATCCCGGATGGTTCGACCCGCCAATCGGGCCTGGACGGAGAAAGGGTGTCACACCCAAAGGCGAGCGACCCGGGGCTGGATGACAACCCTGTGTCCCCTAGTTCAACCCAAATGGGCCGACCATATCCATGCACTCACTACCCGCTTCAACGCCTATTAGGACGAGTCGCAGGAGCACCGGGTTGCCTTGAGCCAAGACATGGATTCCATCAAGGGTGAGATGGCCACCATCCGCGCCAGCTTGGACTAGATTTCTCAGCAGCTAGCCCTGCTTTTATCATTCCACACAGCACCATCGCCGCCACCACCACAGTGATATTTCTAGGACATATTTCTTTACCCTTTCCTTTTTGCCATTGAGGACAATATCTATTTTAAGTTTGGGGGTGTGGGTGTATGGGGTGTGACTATGTATGACCTAGTTTATTTTTACTGTTATTTTGACTTAGTTTTATTTTGACTTGGGTTATTTTTGCTATTTTTGCATGTTAGGTCCTTTTTTTTATTATTATTATCTTTGCTATTTTTGCATGCTTAGGTCCATTTTTTTAGGCGTGTGTTAGGTTGTTTCCCATGCACCAACATGTATGCAAATTGTACATACTATAATAATATGACGTTTCCTAGAGTTGGTATTATATTCTACCTTAATTTTGAGCATGATGGCAACAAAAGGAGTTGTAGTAATCGCAAAACAACCCAGTTCAATGAGTAGTGGACTCCGAGGTTGTTTTGACAACAACGCATTGTAAAGCCTGAGACTAACCATGTCTGGCCACCCTTTTTAGATCTCAATAACTCAATTCCCGAAGTAGGCTATCCTGCACACACACACGTGATCTTCGGGGTATGCTTTGACTCCGGGACTCACCATACAAGAGTCCTACGAACCTTAGGAAGTAAAAACCTAAGTGATGGGACAACTTAGAAAAAGAGGATCACCTTTGAGCCCCAAATAAAATAAAATAAAATAAAATAATAATAATAACAATGTGGATCATCCAATCGAATCCTAGCACAAACCAGGGCTTTTCAAAGCCTAATGCCTCGAGCCAATCGATCGGTGCCATCACTTCACTGCTAGCTACATGGGACAGAGGATGGATGATCTACACAATCTAGACCCGAGGTTTGCTGAGTGTCTGTAGAAGTTCTGGGGGACCAATGCCCAATGCCCTTAACCAACTGGTGGGGAGTCACCAATGGATCCCCGCTACAGGAACCCTCACCTAAAACCTCTCGGTACTAGTACTCTTCCCGAATTTGTCTTAGAGTTAATCCCCTTAGGAGTAGCTGAAGTGAATAAATTGGTGCGTTCTCATCCTTTCGTGTTAAGCTATTCCAAATAGGCGAGTTCTAATAAAGCCTGGGGTACCGCAATTTCTTCAAACTATGATTGAGATCACACTTTAATCGCACTTAGACTCCTTGGGAAAAAAAATTATTGAGCTTTAAAAATGGGGTTGACCTACTTGGTCAACCGAGACTGACCCAATGCAAGTTCTTGAAAGTTAAACAATTAAGGTAGTCCCTGGATATTTTTAACTGGTTAATATGGACTCCTTCTTGTTGTTATCATGTGTGCTTAGCCCATATCGTCATATAGTTTCACGTTATTCTTGTGTGCCCTGGGTGGAGTCTATTCTTGCTTGGGGACAAGCAAGAAGCTAAGTTTGGGGGTGTTGATCAAGATGAATCATGCATGCATTTCAGTTGAATTCTTGATGTTCTTTATAGCTAAAATGCATGATTCATGCTTTTCATTAATATTATCATGCTAATCCTCATATTATATTGTTCTATAGAATATGGCGATGTTGGAATCAAAAGTGGCAAATGCAAAGACGTAAAACAATATGCGTAAATGACAAAAGGCAAGAGGAGGAAGGCTAATGTTCTTCATGCATAAGAGACTCATCTCCAGAAGCACTCGGCCATAAGACCCTTCGTAATAGGGAAACTGTCCAAGATTTGAGTTGAGGGCTCACACGCATCAAATGGGCAACTTTAATGTCATGAGCGAGGTCCCCTTTCTAGAATGGGAACTCGTAGAACCCTAATTTTTCCAGGCCATTGATGGGCTAGCGTCTTAAGGTATAAAAGGGAAGATTTTTCAAAGCAAAAGGAGGATTGGATTGAGAAGAAGAAGGAGAGACAAGAGAGAGAGAGAGAGATCGATGGATTCAGGAAAGATTGCGAAGACGGAGTTTTCTGTAGTTCTTCCTTCAACCTACTTCATGATTCGAATTCTTCAATCTATAATGAATAATATGATGAACTAATTCTTTTCTCTAGGGTTTTTCCAACCCTAACCACAGTTTGATGGATTGATTTTTAGTTTTGGCTTATTTGAATATTAATATGAGTTCATACGTTTGCTTTAATTCTGGGTTTAATTACATGTTATTGTCTAGCCAACCGTGACATGCTAAAGCTGGGAGTTTGAGATCGAGAGATGATAACTTCTAGGGACATGGTTAAAGCAACACTTGGGTAGTTGAAGAATAAAGGTATTCCAGACTGCAAGTGTGGCACTAGGGTTTGCACATTTAGGCGTTTTGGAGACGAGGGGTTGAGGTAGAGATGCAATACATCCATCGGCGAGATAGGCAAATATATCTCGAGAGAGAATATCTCAGAGGGAAAGATCAACCCCAACATAACTCATATGAATACTTTAATAAGTCCTAATTGAATTGACATATATCAAGTGTGGTAGGAGACGGTAAACCCTAGGTTTCTCATCATCGATATAATTCTATACACGCAATTTTAAGTTTTTGTTAATTCTAGTAATTTAGTCGTAATTCTCTTTAGGATTAGATCCAAATATTGTCGAAGTCGTTAACTCAATACTCAACACGCTTCTCTTCAAGGGAACGACACTTGACTAACCACTACACTATGTCAACTCGACGAGTATACTTATGACACCGCCTTCGCGCTCCTCCCACTTTCAGACACTCATTTTCGCCCAACCTGCTTCCGAAGGTAACAAGGTATTATCACTGCTTTGACATATCTCAGTACTACTTGTACTAGACTTAGCCAAGCACTATCGGAGATAGGATATATAACCCCTGCATCTAACCACTTTAGTACTTCCTTGCGGACAACCTCTTTCATAGTTGGATTCCGTCTCCTCTGTGCTTCTACTAACGGCTTATGACCATCTTCTAATAGAATTCAATGCATGCACATGAGGGGAGAATCCCCTTTAAATCGGCTAGAGACCAACCAATTGCATCCTTGTGATCTCTAAGCACTCTCAATAGCTTATCTTCTTCTGATGTTGTTAAGGACGCTGAAATACCACTGCAAGGTGCAGTCTCCCCAAGATACATACCTAAATGGCAAGGTAAAGGGCTTTTGCTCTACTCTCGTGGATGTTTAGGAAGAGGGTATTGACTACTGGTGTTTTCTACCTGTAAATTCATAAAGATTTCCTTCCCCATCAGGCGGTTCGAAGTTCATCTAGTTCACATACTCAGCAACCTCGTCACTCAAGTTCTTTGAATCATTCTGTACTACGCTAGCCTCTAAAGGGTTAGTGGGACCACTTTGGCTAGACATTATAGCCTTAACAGTCTCTACTAAAAAGCATGCATCACTCTTTGTTGGGTGTCTCATGGCTTTGAATACATTGAAAGTAACCTCATCATCTTGTACTCTCAATTTCAATTCTCCCTTCTGCACATCAATCATTGCTTACTAGTCGCTAGAAATGGCCTACCCAGTATGATAGGTATTTCTTTATCTTCTTCCATATCCAAAACAATGAAATCTTCCGGAAATATGAACTTGTCCACTTTGACCATAACGTCTTCTATCACCCCTCCCCCGTGGTGTTTCAAGACCTATCTCGGGCCAACTCGAATGTGACTGTATGGACAAGCTTCAACCTAATCCCAATCGTTCGAATATAGATAGCTATATTGAGGTTAATACTACTTCCCGCATCACACAAGGCCTTCTCAAAGACGGAGTTTCCAATCAGCACTAAGATGGTAAACCGCCACGCTTCTTCAAATTCCAGGGCGCTTTCGCTGGCAGCATGCACTACACTCTTCAAAGTGAGGCTTACTGCTCAAAGTCCTACAATCTTTTTCGATAGTATTTCCTTCATGAATTTACGTAATCGGGCATATGCTCTAAATGCATTGGCAAACTGAATATTTATATGCGCTCAACACCCCGTAAACTCGTGAATCGCTTTCATTCTATTTACTTTCTTCAGCGCGAGGGTACAGCACTGGGATAGTGAGTTCACCCTTCGTAAAATAACCCTCGACTCGCTTTCTTTTCAATTCAACTTTCCGACGTTATCACTCTACTACTCACACCGATAGCCGGATTACCCTTCGTCTCTATACCTACCCTATCACTGGTGGTTGCCCTGGTGTTGCTAGTTCTTTGCCACTTAATGTGATACCTTGCGACATGTTCATTAATTTCGCTTCTGGTTCACTTAATTACTCTGAATGCTCCCCGCCGCTCCTTCAACAGATCAAGAAATATTCACCCATTTGCACCTCTAAGTTTCTCAGTTGCACTGCCTTATTGTTCAATTGGGTGGTCTGGTTCTGAAAATTTGCCTTGGTTTCATTCATAAAGGCGATGTGAGAGGTGAGCATTTGTGCAAGTGCTTGCTTCAAGTCTATTTTCTTTTCAGGGGGTGTTTCATTCACTCGGGGTAGTGGCATGTTATTCTGACTATTCCTCCATCCATAGTTCTTATTGTTCTGACTATTTTGATTGCCTCTCCATCCCTCAATTCAGATTTTGACTTCCGATTCAGATCCTAAGCCTGACATGCATTACCCCCATACTACCCTTGTCAGGGTCGATTCTATTGACCACATATTAGCCCACTTACTCGCTATCCGCTCTCGATCGACACTTCATAGTACCTGTTAAACTACAAGAAGATTCATAACTCACAGATTATTCTAATAGAATTTATTGTCCTGTCGCTTTCCGTAATCGTTGATTAGTGCTCCAAAAGTGCTATTTTGAGCCCCTATTTCAGGTCTAAAAATGCGCAAATTCTCAGCTAAGAGCTAATTATGCCGAAATTGTCGAGTCGATCCAAGCAGAAGAATTTAGAGCCAAACTCAAACATTGTAGATCAAAACCAATAGAAAGAATAGGTAGTACGAGGAAATTGAGCACCCGCGAGATCGTTTTCCGCCGCCTCAAGTACTCACGCCTGCCTCCAGCTTACACGCTTTTGTTGTTTTGTTACAGTTTTTGGTTTTTTTTTCCTATTTTAACCCTTGTAATAGCTTTAGTTTCAGTTTTTCTTGTAATTTCCCTTGCTCTGAGCCGTATATAAGCTAGAGTCAAGGTTTGTAAAAATGAATCACTTAATCAATAAAGTGACTCGGGAAGCCCTTCTCCCGCCGCTTCTCCTTCCTCCTCCGTTTCACTTTCTTTGTTTTCTTTTCCATTTTTCTACTGCCAAACACCCTTTGACGATGACAAATCAAAGGATGTTCGCTGAAACTTCCATCCTTGAAGGAAGGCCACTGCGCCTGCTTGAGGTAATGATGTTCTCATGCTCTTCATGTTGGTGTTTAAGGGTATTTCAGGTTCTATTTCTCACCATAGGTTAAAATCTCTTAAGCATGCCCCTCCTTAATGTATTTAAGTGCTTTTGGGTTCAAGGGATACTTTCATTAGATCCACCGATGCCCGCTAGTCATTTCTGCTAGCTTATCGGGGTAGGATTTTTGAGGATGTGTTTTCACTCAAGCAAAGGATATTTATGCCCAATTAATCGCTGCCATCTTCAAAAGGAAACCTAAGGGTCTAGGTTTTAAAGCTAAATGAGATCCGTTTGGGAAATGACTATATGTCATGCTCCCAAATGAGATATGGACCCGAGTACATAAGCCGGGTTAACCTAGGAACACTAAGCTCAAAGGGGTCCAGACTTCAAGATTTCTTTTCTTATTTTTCTTCATTTAATTTTAATTTGCACATCATCAACACCCCCTGCCATCAAGCCTTTAAAATCCAAAACCAACACCAATTCTTGATACACCGCAAATCATTTGTACGAAGAATACTCATCCTCGTGTTCAACTCTGAGCTTATACGCAAAGAGTTTCACTGCCAAATAGTGAGGATTTCTAGGATATAAATATCGTTGATTCGCATACCCATCGCGGGCAATTTAATCAAAATGGCTGCTGTTTTAGATGGTGCCTCAGTGTAAGGGAGAAGCCGTGGAAACACTCTGTAATCCTCATCGCAAGTATCGCGTGAATTCTTTTATATTACACTCGTTTTTTTTTTATTTATTTCATTTCACTGAAAAAAAAAAAGGCTACAGATCGCTTGGTGTGTTTGTTTCAGGTCACTCTGCTTTTGCCGGTGAATCCTGCTCTCAGCTGGGTTTGAATCAGAGCAAATGGAACCTACACATGAAGAGCACACAAGCCGGGGAGAGAAACCTCAAGGCATACATGTCAATGAGGACTATAGAGCCTTCCATGGAAAATGCGAACCATTCGGGAGAAATCCAAACCCAAATAGTCTATGAGGGACTATAGAGACCAATGGATATGCACCGCCTATGCTGTTCCTTCAACTTATGCACCTCCTCGCTCCACATTTTGCTCAACCCTCAGCCACAAAGAACCACCAACCTCATCCCCGTTGAACAAGCCATCCCGAATTTGGCAAATTAGTTAGTGATAACTTGCTAGAGGGAACAGAGGATAGTGGATGTCCAGGCCAATAAGGAAATTGACATAGTGGAGAGCTCCCTGAACAAGGAATTGGATGAGTTCCAGAGCGAAATTGATAAAAATTGTGACATCCTGCAGCAGGTTCAGGAGGAATTAATGCAGGACCAAATAGAGCCTGGGCGAGGAACCCACAAGAGGAAACAGGGGAGGCAGAGGAAAGGGAGCAGGAAGAGCACCAAAGGCTGTCACTCTTCATCCAATCCTTATAAATTTGGATCCTAGTGCCATCGCTTCAACCTAAAGACACCCATCGCAAGAAATTTCCTCCAAAACCCAACAGATAATTCCCCCGCCTCAAAGACACCAAGAACGCGAAGACACTCGTAACTCCAAAGCACCCACCATAAAGGCCACCTCATCACTGCCTGCCCTGCAAAACCTTACAGCTTCAGTGGCCACAAATTCAAACTTTTGCCACTACCAAAGAAGATGGCAAATACGATGTTGCTTGGCATGTTGGATGGCTCGAGTGCGTGTTCGACATGGAGCACCCGAACCCTCGCTATTTTTTGAAGCTCCATCCACTCCTACAACCTCAAAAGGCCAGCAACCGTCATGAAGCCCAGCCACCCTACCTTTTGTTTTCATTTCACTTGCCTTATTTTAGTTTATTTTATTTTGATTTACACTTTTCTTCTAGATTTTCTCTAATTTCTTAGTTAATATTTGTTTTTAGCTTATTTTTCAATTTTATGCATTTTTTCTAACTTTTATGTTTATTTTTGAGTTTTGGCTAAATTCTCATAGAGATGACAGATATAACCACAATTTTCAGTGAAATTAAGAATCGAAATTCAAGTGTGCTTCTAATTTTCGCAAAAAGCGCATCGACAGCCTCAAATAAGACAAAATGCACAAAGAAGATCAGGTAAAAAAATTTTGATTTTCAAAACTGCATATATATAAAATTTGTCTCACATATTAAAATAAAATGTGGGCTTGTCAGGTAAGGAATTTCGCAGGTTGCGAATTTTCGCACCTTGCGAATTTTCGCAACCTGCCCCTGTTTTGCACCCTCATTTTGTTTCCTTCATAACTTTTTCATCCGAACTCCGTTTTAGGTGTTTTTGGTACCGTTGGAAATCTTAGAGAGTCTAGAATCCAAATATGTCCATAAAGAACACTTTTGAAATTATTATAAAGGTGTAAATTTCAAAATTCTCCAACTGGTCACTTTTTTTCTCTCTTTTGTTCTCCTAACTTGTTTATATGAAGCCCAAATGGAGTGAATACAAGGTTTGACTTTTAAAGCTATGGTCTCCCATCCAAAACGAGCACATATCAAGGAGGACATCTTCCTTCTTTCTAACTTTCCAATCCAAGACCCATTGAGGATAATGTGACATTTGGTTGGGGGGAAAGTTAGCGAAGGAAGTGGCATTTATTTTGTTTTTATTTTGAGCAAGCCCATTTTAGTAATGCTCTGCTGGCTTGTCAAGTCAGTTCTTTTGTGTTAATTTTCTAAATTGCACACTTTTTGCGGGTTTTGTCAACCCGCATGTTGGAATGAAAACTGTTTAACTTATTGATGCTGGGAGTGATGCCATGCCTAGTTAAGTGATGATTAGTTGAATTCTTCGCTGTATTTAACCTTTTCTTCCACTCACAATCACACACGCAAAATATCTCGCTTAACAATAGGTCAAAACCGCCTACCTCCTAAACATTGTAAAACCTACCTTAGTTTCAAGTGACCACTTGTATTGTGTTAAGGACCCCCATGCATAAGGCCAATGGTCTTCCAAAATAAAAAGAAAAGAAAATGAAAAAGAAAAAGAAGAAAAATGCAACTTTGCCTTGAAACCCGAAAATTGGCCCGAGGGTATTTGGCGAAGCCTTAAAGCCCAGGCCCTAAGCCAACAAGTTGGGAGCCACCGACTTAAGGCTCGCTACGGGCGGATGTGGAGCTGGGCAGCTGCAGGCGCTGAGCCAAACTCACCTGAGTCCCGGTGAAAACCCGAAGAAGCAGAAAGATCCTTATGACTTGGTGCCCTAAGCCTTAATTGGTTGGGAGTCATCTGTAGATCCCCGTTACATGGACTTTGGTGAGGTCGACTCAAAGACGCACCCCTACAACACAAAAAGAGTCAAGGGAATAAGAGTGTCCCATCTGTATTTAGGTTGGTTAAAGGTCCTAGGAGGAGGCAAAGAGTTTAGTTGGGGGAGAGTAATTTGGTAGTTTATTGTTGAGAACCGATCAAACAAACACTTAGATTTTGGTGGAAGTTCCCGGTCAGTCATCGAGAAGGAAGCTCTTTTGATACTCCACTAGAGGAGATAGAACGCCCCAAAATACCCTAGAATTTTTATAATAAAATTATTATATATTCCTGCATAATCAAGCCAATCCTGCGTATTTTCGGAATTGTTAGATGAATATTGATTAAATGACACAACTTAAATAAGCCTAAGTGAAAAGAGAAAATATGGAAATTGTAAAACGGGACCTAAGGGTCAATCAGAAGTAAGTTTATATGTCTAAGTGAAAATAGAGACTTAAATTAAAATAATACAGAAATGAGCACTAAAATATAAAAAGAAATAAAGAAAAGAATGAAAAATCAGAAAGGGCATGTGGCATGTGAGCAGTGGAGGAAGTTTCTCCTTTTAAAATGACGCAGTGATCCATAAGAAAAGGAAAGAGAAAATGAGGTATTTTAGAGTGAGAAGCCTCACTCTCTCTAGATTTCCCAACGATCGCTATAGTCCCGTGCGAAGCAAGAGGGAAAGTCCTTCCTCGTGACAAGAGCTGCAAGTAGAGACCGAATCGTATTTACAACCCAAGAGGTAGGTCTTCTCCCCTACTTTGGGTCATTTCACCCTAAGCTCACATTCAGATGCGCATTAGCCGGACCTTAGAG
Source organism: Tetrastigma voinierianum (assembly GCA_016808115.1). NCBI lineage: Eukaryota > Viridiplantae > Streptophyta > Magnoliopsida > Vitales > Vitaceae > Tetrastigma > Tetrastigma voinierianum. The sequence goes on along the minus strand of JAEQBH010008290.1, from coordinate 100,288 downwards.
CAGAATTCTTTAAAAGAAAAAGAGAATCGGGTAGTGAGTCCTCTCAGAGTTGTAGCCACATCAATTAACTCGATGTTGAAGCCAATGATCAGTCTGTAACTAAGTTATAGTCCTTTATCGAGGTCAAACATAAATTGGTCTGTCATCAATTCAACAATCTACTAGACCTTAGAACGGGTTTTTGGGTCAGAAATAAAGATAATTTGGCAATAAGTCCTTCTATGAAATTGTAGCCACATCAATGAACTTGACAGCAGCTTTTGAATTTCAATCTCTCGTAGACTGCTATATCTTTTACTCCGAATAGTCAAACGGTAAGAAGTCACAACAAAGGGTCGCCAAACCGAGGTCGCCAAACAAAGTGGTCGCCAAACCGGTGGTCAAACAAAGGGTCGTCAAAAACAGCGGGTCGCCAAACAAAGGGTCGCCAAACCGCTCCTCGCCAATACACGGCCAAAGAGCTGCCAAACAAAGGTCGCCGGGCCGTGCCACCAAAGTTGACTACTCATGACCTCCAACTTCGGAAGGCCATAACTTTCTGCCCGAACTCCTGATTTTAGGTTCTTGGTGCGGAAAGCCCATTGAGTCAAGAATCCATCTATAGCGCTCTGAGGGAATATATTAGATGTCAGACTGAGGTGTTAGATCGAAAGTCGCCACTGTTGCAGCTCGCCGCCTGTGTCACCGCCAAGATCGACCGCTGCGATAACTTCCAACTTTAAGGTCATATCTCCTTCGCTTGAACTCGATTTGAGTGTTCTTAGACTCATGGAAAGCCCATGGAGTCAAGAATACATTCATATGTATGAGGAAAGATGTTAGATGTCGATCGAGGTGTTTGACTGAGCTCATCACTGTGCAGCTCGCCATTTCAGTCGCCTTTGTCAAAGTTGGATTACGCATGACCTAAATTTCGGCGTCTATATCTCCTTCGCTTTGAACCCCATTTGAGTTCTTAACTCTATGGAAAGCCCATTGAGTCAGGAATACATTCATATAACTGGAGGAGGATAATAGAAGATGTTTAACCGAGGTGATAGATTGATCTCGTTCAGGTCAGGGTCACCAATTCAGAATTGATCAGCACTAAACTTCTAAAGTCATAACTCCTTCGTCTCGAACTCCGATTCGGTGTTCTCTTTACCTATGGAACCATTGAGTCAATAATCACTATATATATATTGTTAAAATTGAACTCATATTAAATTCGAAAATCAATCCTAACCAAAACTACTATAGTACAATACGACAATACTGTTTTAATGGCTTGAATGGGGACTGACGAGAGGAGTGCTGCTAAACTCGAGATCGAGATTCTAAGGATTGAACTTAAAAGGTGGAAGGATTTTTGGGTTTATTCTATCAATTTCTATTCCTCGTTTCAATTTCTTACTGTTTGTTCTCTCGAATATCCTTAATTCAAGTATTATGGTAGTTTTACCAATTAACTACGAATGAGTACATAAATCGAGTACATGAAACGAAGTACGTGATATAAGCACAGATTGGTTATCTTGAAAGATAATACGAAAGTGAATATGAAATTGAATTTGATAATTGAAAACCGAAAGCAAAGTGAATGATGATAAGGACGGATTCATCAAACCAACCGTCAATTGTGAACTAAATGGATACACCGACGAACACCGACGGATGTACCAACGCATCCGCCACTAAGGCACCCCGAAATTATCCAATGTCCCACTGGGCGGATGTATTGAATTCAAGATCCGCCACAGACGCATACTGAAGAAATGTCCACTATGATAACCAACTCCGCATCCGCTGCGATACGTATGGCATTTAATTGATACCACATGTTAGGATGCACCAAACGGCATCCGGCATGATGGGAGACCGAATAAGTGATAATTAGACGCGGTTCGATGCACCAAACGGCATCCGCTATGATGGGAGATAGAATTGTTAAAATGTACAAGCACATTACTCAATATCAATATGTCGGATTCATCAAACTTAAATCCGCCATAAATCGCGGAACTGAATAGTCAAGGTGAAATAACCAACATCGACGAAAGATAAATGAGATTTCTATGTATACGCTTAAATCCTTTACAAATTGAATTATGAAATGAATTGTTGTAATGAACGCAAAGTGATGTGATTTGGTAAACATTTAATTTAAAAGCACAAATAAATAGTATGAGCGATATGTTGAATTAATAGGTAATGTTTAATGTTAAATGCATGCCGTAGCTGCATTGAATATTAAATAATCAGATAGAACCACGTGCATAAAAATGCTTAGCGATAGTTTTATCTATGCACGTGCTTCGAGTAGACAAGAAGTGGAGACAAGACCATGCACATAGAAACAGAAGAGAGAGTAATGGCGATAAAGTATATAATTCGTCATTTGCATATTATCTCGAACAAGTGGTATTTGTAAAACAAAAAGGTTAAACATCGAACCTTGATTTTTTAGATATCATTTTGAAAGAATGCTTCCTTAAAATGTATTTTGTAAATGTTTATGGGCCTACCGAATTGCTTTGAAATTTGTAAATGATTGTGGGTTTGCCCAAAACTGAAACCGCTTCCACAACTAAACAAATTAATTAAACGTTTTAATAAGATAAATAAAACGCTTGAGAAACCTGCCCTGCCTGATCCGCCACGGCCTGCCTAGGGTCTGGTCACACACTTTGAAAAGAAAACTTAATAAAATGTAAAATAAAGAATGGAAACAAGGCCCCCTGGGTTTCGGCTCGATCCATTCCGGCTCTGCCAAGCCAAAATGCGCAGCACTTTAGTGGTATCAGTCAGGGTTTAAAGCCGAAAAAGTCTGTAAACGATTTTGAAAAGGATTTTGAAAATGGTATTTGGATATACATTGCATTTGCATTTGAAGTGAGACATGACTCACGCTGATCTCATTTCTGGCCTTAATAGGTAAACATGGATAGTTCAGGTACCCAAAGGGTCGAAGGTGACCAAAGGAAATCATCCCGATAAGATCAAGCAGGTGATAGGACAAGCATCTCACGCCTCAACAATGAGTGAAACTGCATCAAGTAGCAGGAGGTACTATGGGTATCCTCCAAAGAATGAAGGCTCAGCTTTGCAAAGAGTTTCCCAACCAAATTAATGCCCAACATCACCCATTGAGAGAATGGCAAGGTAATCGACCGATGACTTTCTAAAAGAAAGAAGACGAGCCTTCAATGGCAGAATCGCTCGAGAGGACTCAGAAATGATGTCAAGATGAATGCATTGCACAAATTGAAGAGAAGTCAGATGCAAACCTCACACATGTGATGAGGTTTATCAGCCGTGGGTTTGACCAGACCGCACCACCGTAGAGTTATATGGAGGTTCTTCTCGATGAGTCTAAGAAGCTATGTGGGCCGCATCTATTTTAAACAAGATAAGGTGAGAGTTTCATAATCAAACAGAGGCAATCAAGTGTAATCAATATGTGATAGAATTCACCACTGAGTGCATGCTCCTAGATGTTAGCAAGTGAAGAAGAGAAGTAGCCGTAAGTTTGAAGACTACTTAAGGACTACATTCTGTGCCCATGTCACAGATTTGCCATGATGATTTCCAAAATCAGCAACATGCGCCTAAACGTGAACCAAAGATAAAAGAGGTGTGGTGGTGGAAAAAAAAAAAAAAAAAATGAAAGAAAAGATAGAAGACAGGAAAGAAAAATCCCTGGCCGCCAAGGCTCATCACAGCCAGTAGGACTAGGACCACAGATCCCCTAGAGTTTGCACAGCCCAAAGCCACCTGTAGATACTATCACGGCCGCCGCCGCTGCAAGTGCACACGAGGTGCCTCAGAGACAAGACGTACTCGTTGTTCCTATCAAGGAAGAAAGCACAAGGGAGATTGTTGGAAAGTGACTGTGCTTGTTTGTCATGGATCCATGGAGCACAAATACGAGTGTAATAGGGCACGTCCTTCATAGCACCCCAACCAATGTTTCATCGCCAGAGGCGCAAAGCGTCAGATCACCGCGTTCCCGGCATGCGCGACACAGAATTTGGCCAGTAAGATGGTCGTGTCTAAACAGAGCATATGCTATGAAAGCAAGTGAAGATGCCGATGCCTGATGTGATAGTCGGTAATTTTAATGGGTTTTTGATACTATTGTGCATGCATTGATGTAATCTAAGGCTCAACCATTTTATATGTGTGTGTACTAACATACCTAACTTCGGGGAAATTTACCGGTGAGTGACATCGAGTATGACATTCGTGACGAACCCGCCTATTACAGTGTTATTTTCAGAACAAAGTGTATAGAGATCGTCCCATCAAAATACGAGTATGAATTTTGGGAGATTTTGATCGAGTTATCCTGTGGCTCTGATGATATTGAGATGGTAGAAACCAAGTTCGAGGTAAAGGAAGATGGATCCTTGTTTTATAAGGATGTGGTTTGTGTACCCAATGACGGTGAATTTTAAAAGAGTTTCATTTTGGAAGATATGTATTGTGGATCGACTTATGAGGGTAGTTGGGATAGACACATCCTTTTGTTAAAATTGTTTACAACAAGATTCTCAATCAAGAATTGGAATGGCGCCTCACGAGGCTTCGTTATAGGAGAAATGTAGAACACCATCAAGCCGACAAAATTAGCAAAAAGAAAAATAAGTGGCCTCGATTTAGTACAAGAGACCGGTTAGCTACTTGGGAAAGCGAGGAAACGTGATGCGGGCAAAGAATATCTCAACTGCTTGACTACTAATTTCCTCGAGATGAAATTTAATTGCTGGGAGAGCCAGACGCCCAAAAATACCCTAGAATTTTTATAATAAAATTATTATATATTCGGTATAATTGGCCAATTTGCGCATTTTTCTTAGAATTGTTAGATGAATATTGATTAAATGATTATTGAACTTAAATAAGCCCATGAAAAGAGAAAATATGGAATTGTAAATGGGGACCTATGGTCAATCGTAAGTAAGTTTATATGTCTAAGTGAAAATAGGAGACTTTAAATGAAAAATAATAGAGAAATTGAGGAACCTAAATATAAAAAGAAATAAAGAAAAAGAAGAAAAATCAGGAAAGTGGCATGTGGCAGGAAAGTGGGGAGGAAGTTTCTCCTTTTAAAATACGACAGAGGATCCATAAGAAAAGGAAAAAGAGAAAATGGAGGTATTTTAGAGTGAGAAGCCTCACTTCTTAGATTTGAACGACGGCCATAGGTCCTGTGCGAAGAAAGAGGGAAAGTCCTTCCTCGTGACAAGAGTCGGGAAGTAGAGACTGAATCTGTGGAGTTTCGACAACTCCAAGAGGTGTAGGTCTTCCCCTATTTTGGTCATTTCTACCCTAAGTCGCTAAGACAGATAGCGCGCATTAGCTGGACCTAGAGCAGAATTTTGGGTAAGAAATAAAGAGAATCTGGTAGTGAGTCCTTCGTGTTAGAGCCACATCAATGAAATTGATGTTAGGCTTTGAATTTCTCGATTTGACCTCTCAGGGACTAAGTTATAGTCCTTTATCAGGTCAGCCCAATAAATCTGGTCGGTCAGCTCGCCAATCTCGGTCAACTACCGGACCTTAGAACGGGTTTTTGGGCCTAAATAAAGAGCATTCGCAATAAGTCCTATGAAATTGTAGCCATCAATGAACTTGATGTTAGGCTTTGAATTTCACTGACCCCTCAGAGACCAGTTATGGTCTTTTACTCGAATAGTCAAATGCAGTGAGAAGTCACAACAAAGGGTCGCCAAACAAAGGGTCGCCAAACCGCAGGTCACAAACAAGCACCGCCAAACCGAGGTCGCTAAACGCTGGTCGATAAACAAGTGGTCGCCAAACCAGGTCGCCAAACAATGGTCGCCAAACAAAGGGTCGCCAAACCGCGGGTCGCCAAACAAGGGTCGCCAACAAGAGTCGCCAAACGCTGGTCGCCGGGCCAGCCGCCGCCAAAGTCGACTACTCACGACCTCCAACTTAAGGTCATAACTTCTTCAATCGAACTCCGATTTAGGTGTTCGGACTCTATGGATTCATTGGACAAGAATCCATCTATATGCCTCGAGGAAGATATTAGATGTCAAACTAAGGTGTTAGACCGAGCTCGTCACTCAGCGCGTACCGTCACCAGTCGCCGTCAAGACCACCGACCGCGCATAACCTCCAACTCGAAGGTCATATTCTGCTTGAACTCCGATTTGAGTGTTCTTGACTCTATGGAAAGCCCATGGAGTCGAGAATACATTCATATGTAAGGGAGGAAGATGTTAGATGTCAGACCGAGGTTTGACTGAGCTCGTCACTTCAGTGCTGTCGGGCTCGTGCCACCGTCAAAGCTGGATTCACGCATGACCCTCCAACTTCGAAGGTCATATCTCCTCTGCTTGAACTCCGATTATATGTTCTGGACTCTATGGAAAGCCCATCGAGTCAAGAATACATTCATATAACTGGAGATACAGAAGATGTTTAACCGAGGTGATAGATTGATCCGTTCAGGTCAGTCAGCTCTGGGTCAATCAGAATTGGATCAGGTATGACTTCCAACTTCTGAAGTCATAACTCTTCGGCCCGAACTCCGATTCAGGTTCTTTGACTCTATGGAAAGCCCATTGAGTCAAGAATCCATCTATATATATATTGTTAAAATTGGAACTCATATTAAATTCCGAAATCAATCCTAAATCCAAAAACTACTAGTACAATTTAATAATATTGTTCTTTAATGGTTTCTGGGAATAGGACCGACGAGGAGGAAAAAGCCAAACTGAAGATTGAGATTCTAAGATTGGAATCAAAGTAAGGATTTTTAGTTTGTCTACGAGACTTCTATTCCTCGTTTAAGTTTTGCATGTTTGTTCTCTGACTCTATCCTTAATTCAAGTATTATGGTAGGTTACCAATTAACTACGAATGAGTACATGAATCGAGTACATGAAATGGAGGGATATGCTGATCGTAGACTGGCATACTTTTGAAAGATAATACGAAAGTGAATATGAAATTGAATTTGATAATTGAAACCGGTGCCAAAGTAATGATGATAAGGACGGATTCATCAAACTAACTGGCCGGAATTGTGAACTAAATGACATACCAATGAATCGCATGATTCCGATGCAATTAATCGCATCCGCCACGGCGCATCCGTCACGAAGGCACCGAACTATCCAACGTCCCACTTGGCGGGATGTACCACCGCATCCGCTTCATGATGGCGTATGACATTGAAGAAATGTCCCACTCGCGGATGTACCAATCGCATCCGCCGCGACGCGTATGGCATTTAATTGATATCACATGTCGATGCACCAAACGCATCCTATGATGGGAGACCGGTCGCGATACTACGGTCGGGATGCACCAAACGCATCCGCTATGATGGGAGATAGAATCTGTTAAAACGTATACTACACATCGAATAATAATAAGGGCCGGATTCATCAAACGGAACTGCCATAAATTGTGATTTGAAGAAATAAGGTGAAATAACCAACATTGACGAGTATAAATGAGATTTCTATGTATATGCTTAAATCTCATAAATTGAATTGTGAAATGAATTGTTGCATTGAAATTGAATGATGTGATTGGTAAATGATTTAGAAATTGAAAGCATGTGAAAATAAATAGTATGAGTATATGTTGAATTAATAGGCATGGTTTAATGTTAAATGCATGCTGAGCTACATTGAATATTGAAATGTAATTGGGAGAACCACTAAGCATGAAAATGCTTAAATAGATAGTTTTACCCATGCAAGCAGTTTCGAAAAGACAAGAAGGGAGACAAGATCGTGGCAAATACAGAGTCATAGAGAGTACTACAGATAAGTATATACTCACATTTGTATATCATCTCTTTGAACAAGTGTATTTTGTAAACAAAAAAGGGTTAAACACCGAACCTTGATTTTTTGTATATCATTTTGAAAGTGCATAGAACGCCTTGTAAATGTATTTTGTAAATGTTTATGGGCCTACCGAATCGCGAAATTTGTAAATGACGCGGGTTTACCCAAAACTCGAAAACCGTCTCAACTAAACAAATTAATTAAACGCTTTAATAAGATAAATAAAAACGCTGAGTAGTAAACCAGTTCGAATCTGGATCCCCATTCGGTCATAGATTCGGCCTCGCGACACTTTCAAAAAGAAAACTTAATAAAATGTAAAATAAAAGAATTAAAATGGGCGTCTCCCTGGTTTCGCTAGCATCCACATCTCTGGGTCGGGCCTACTCGGGGTCGCGCATATGCATTCACTCTCTCGATAGTTATTAGACTAAGTTTGCAATTCTCATCGAGGGTTAGGCATTACTTCTTCACAACTCTTTGAATCGCAGAACCTTTCTAGAACATAATTTTGTTATCGCTTATGCTCTCTTCTTTCTTTCTCGTCATCGCTAAGGGACTAGCAAATGTAGTCAAACTGATTAGTGCCCAAAAAGTGCTATTTTGAGCCCTATTTATTATAGGTTTTGAGTGCTTTTTGTACTAATCATTCGATTAACCCGAGTTGTACATTAAGGTCCCTTTACATTCTACTGATCGATTTCAGGCAAATTTGCGCTTACAGCTAATTATGCCGAAATTGTTGAGTCGATCCAAGCATGAAGAATTAGAGTCAAACTCAAAGATCAGATCAAAAAACCAAGAAGAAAGAATTCGTAGAAAAATAGAGGAAATTGGAGCACTGCGGAGCACCACCTTCGCTACTCTGCTCCGCAGCTTACACGCTTTGTTGCTTGTTAGCGCTTGGTTTTTTTTCCTATTTTAACCCTTGTAATAGCTTTAGTTTCAGTTTTTCTTGTAATTTCCCTTGCTCTGAGCCGTATATAAGCTTAGAGTCAAGGTTTGTAAAAATCAATCAACTTCAATCAATAAAGTGACTCCGGGAAGCTCGCTCCCGCTCGGCTCTCCTCTCCTCCTCGCTTTCACTTTCTTGCTTTTCCATTGGCCGCCAAACACCCTTTGATGATGACAAATCAAAGGATGTTCTACTAAACCTCCCCATCCCAGCGGAAGGCCACCGGGTGCCTCGTTATGTCGATGTTCTCATGCTCTTCATGTCGGGTGGTAGCTTAAGGGTATTTCAGGTTCTCGCTTTCTCACCATAGGTTAAATCTCTAAGCATGCCCTCCTTAATGTGTATTTGGCAAGCTGTCTGATACTTATTAGATCCACCGATGCCCAGCTTAGTTGTCTCCCTGCTAGTTATCGCGGGTTAGGTTTTCGAGATGTTTTCACCAAGCAGGATATTTATGCCTAATTAAATGCCATCTTTCAAAAGGAAAATCTAAGGGTCTGGGTTTGAAAGCTAAATGAAGACCCGGTTCGGGAAATGACTATATGTCATGCTCCCAAATGCGAGGATATAAACCCGAGTACATGTTGGTTAACTTAGAACACTAAGCTCAGTGGCCCGAGACTTCAAGGATTTCTTTTTCTTATTTTTCTTCATTTTAATTTTAATTTGCACACTATCAACACCCCTGTTTTCATCAAGCCTTAAAATCCAAAACCAAATTCACCAATTTTTGAATCACTGCAAATCATTTGTACGAAGAAAACCCATCCCCTGTTCGACCCAGAGCCGCTATACCGGGCAGCAGTTTTGCTTCTAATAGGATTTAGGATATAAATATCGTTGATTCCGCATACCTACCGGTGGGCACGAATCACCGTCTAATTAATCAGGCGACATGGTTTACTGCAGTTAACAGAACCTCTGCAGGTTCGCTCCCGCGAGGGTTTCTTAGTACGATCTATCTCTGTGGGCCATTTATTAGTATTAGTATTTGTATCCTCCAAGATCTCATAGGCTTGATCTGTGGTTTTCTTCATCGCAGCACTCAAGCATCAATGTGATCGGCCCTACCGAAGTCGCTTATACTATCAGAGAACGATGCATCGCATCCATTTAGTTAATCTATGATGTGGGCACCTCCTCAGTAGCTCATGAAATCTCTCCCAAGCTTTAGCTAGGTTATCCCCCTCAAATTGTCTAAACGTATTAATTTCTTCACCAATTGAGCTATTTTCAAGGGTGGGAAAAATTTTTCAGAAATTTATGCACCAAGTCATTCCATGAGGTGATGGAGTTTGGAGGTTGGCTGGTCAACTAGTGTTTAGCTTGATCGCTAAGAGACAATGGCAATACGCTTGAGAGCTTCTTCGTTACCCTCCTATTATACTTGGATCAGGTCACGTGACTTCAATAAAGTCAATGTTCATCTTGCCTCACTAGGTCGCCCATGGAACATATGCTGATGGAGCATTTGCAACGTTACTCCTTTCAACTCAAAGTTGTTAGCTTGTATGGGTGGTCAACATATAGCTGACTGAACAAATGTAGGTGGCAAGGCAAACTCCTCAAGTAGCATATGCAGATTATTAGGTTGTACGAAGGGTGTGGTGGTCGGATTTCTATAGTTCTTTCCATTCTGTTCCACCTGTGGTTCATCCCTATCATGAATCTCATGCCTACTTTAGAGTGGCCGTGATGATTTCAGTCAGTTACATGGGCTTCTCTTAAGTAATCGATGCAAGGTTCGCCTGCCCAGGATCACTAAGGCCCTCAGGCCTCTTGCTGCATGCACTCTAAATACTTTCCTGAAATCACAGGATAAGAACGAAACCAACTCACAGCACAGATGCAGTAAAGGAAAACACGTAAACCAGGAATAAAAGTAAAAAGAAATGATCAAGAAGTGAGAAGAACTAAAGAAGGTAAAATTGATCCAAAGTACTATCTATGGCACAGTTGTCAATATCAACATTAAAATTTTCCTCGGAAATGGCGCCAAAAACTTGACGAGCCAGAAGTGAGGGTGCATAATTAGCTGGGAAACGCAAACCCGTGTGCGCAAGTATACACATCGAGTTGACATAGTATAGTGCCAAGTGTCGTTCCTCGGTTGTTTGTCGACCATCACTTAATGACTTTGACAATATTCGGATCTAATCCTAAAGAGAATTAATACGACTAAATTGATTATAATTAACAAAACTAAAATTACGTATTGAATTATATTGATGATGAGAACCTAGGGGTTTTATCGTTTCCCACCACACTTGATAGATGTCAATTCACTAAGGACTTATTGAAGTATCTATATAAGGAGTTATGTCATAAGGATTCTTTCCATAAGATATTCTCTCTCAAGATATATTTGCCTATCTCGTCAATGGGATATATTGCATCTCTGCCTCAACCCCTCGACTCCGAAACACCTAAATGTGCAAACTATAGTGCCACACTTGCAGTCTGGAATATCTCTATTCTTCTACTTCCTAAGGTTGCTTTAACCATATCCCTAGAAGTTATCTTCTCTCGATCTCAAACTCCCAACTTTAGCATGTCACAGTTGGCCAGACAAGAACATGTAATTAAACTCAGAATTAAAGCAAACGTATGAACTCATATTAATATTCAAATAAGCCAAAATTGAAAATCAATCCATCAAACTGTGGTTAGGGTTGGCAAAACCCTAAAGAAAAGAATTAGTTCATATTATTCATTACGACAATAATTCAAATCGAAGTAGGTCATGAAGAACTATAGAAACTCCGTCTTCAATATTTCCTAAACTGGCCGACCAATCTCGATCTCTCTTGTCTCCCCTTCTTCTTCTCAATCCAACTCTTCTTGCTTCCTCAGCATTCTTCCTTTTATACCTCGAGACACAGCCTCCGCATCAATGGCCCATAAAAATTGGGGTGGTTCCGCGAGTTCCTATTCGAAAAGGGACTCGCCCGCAGCCACGGCTTGCTTTGTCGTGTACTTGAGGTCTTTTCAAACTCGATTCACCGGGTTCGCCGATGCGAAGAGGGTCTCATACTAATGGCGTCACGCAAGAGTTCTTCACGGTGGGCAAACCAAAGAAATTTCTTCGTCACGTCTTTTCACATTTCGCTTTATGTTTTGTTTTTCTACTTTAGTCAGCTCTTTTGATTCCAACATCGCCATATTCTATGTAACAAATATAATATAAGGATTAGCGTGATATTAATGGTAGAAAAAGATCGTAAATAATGCATTTTAGCTATAAAGAACACCGAGAATTAACCGAAATGCACGCATGATTCATCCATCAAGGCGCTAGATATCTTTTATTGACCATGTAATTCTGGTCTCTAACTCGCTTCCACACTGAATGCCTATGGAGAACTCGACTGGTGCATACTTACCGAGATGGCTAAATTCTTTCATATTCACCCATCGATGTCTCATCTCAAATTTGGAACTATTTCACTTTAGTTTCCCAAGATGATGATCAGAAGATATTTATCTCTCTGAACTTTGAGCAAAAGAATTCCTATCATGATAGATTTTCAACTCGACTCCTTAACATTAACTTCCACCAACTCATATGCCCTCACTTCTTTGCACAATTGGGATCGCACATGATACTCTCTCGACGGAGGGCATCTAACTTCCTCTAATATTCTTCAGAGTTTTTCAACCGTATCCACATCGCACCTTCCATGCTGTCCAGGGAATCTCTCAAACCCCACGTCTTTTACTATGTCTATTAGGCTTTTAGAGCTGTTACCTTCCACACCGAGCCATGTCTCTTGATATATCCTTAGTAAGGTTTCATTTCCAGTTCTAAGAGAGGCATTGATTTTTTGAGGGCTCAAAAGTCGATAACCCTAATCTCCGTGGTTAATTACTCGCTCTAATTGAATTCGAAGGATGATCTATCTATAGAAACTGCTGCTATCAAGGACATCTACATTAGGCCAACATATTATTAGACATGCTTTCTATCCTATACTCTATGCCAGAGTCGCCTCTAAAACTAGGCTCGATACCACTTAATCGTCGCGCCCAACCCCCACCCCAAGTGAAGAGTGGGACGCGCACAAAGACTGTGGACTCTTAACCTATTTTGTCAGGCCTAATTTATATATTTTCTATAAAGAAATAAAACTTATAACATATACATATAAAACAACCACCGTATCGTGTTCAGAATATTCTGCATATATATCCGAGTCCCATTTACTCTGGCTCTATATACTTCACTATTACAAAACTCTACATTTACATATACAAAAACAAATCCAAAACCTACTTATGGGCTTCTATTGTTGTGTTGGCCCTGGTGGATGCGGAATGTCGTGAATGTCCTCTTCGGTACCTACACGGATAAAACACCTATGCTAAGCTTATAGCTTAGTGGGAAACATATAACATATATGACCACTTGCAAGGATCCTTAATTTCGATATATAACTTATAAACATATACTTCTTTTACATATCATATGCATCTTTCAGATTACTGCATATTTCCTATGCTCTTTTCATGTGTCATATTTCATATTATCTTATATCACTGATTATCTGTATCATCTTGTATCATTTTTTTTTTATGCCCCAGATATTCCAAAGACGTGGATACCTAAGATAACTATATACCCGGCTGCATCATCACCGCATCGAAACAATGACCTGCACTATGCTCATCAGATGACCCAAATCCGGGGTCGTATATTCCTCTGATGCATTGTATCACCAGATAGACAGCCACATATGCCTCGTATTATGTGACCTAAACGAGGCCGTTGTAATGACCCAAACAGGGCCGCTTTAATGACCCAAACGAGGCCAACTTATAACTTGTAATCCCTCATAGGCAATGCCTACTTGTCTATCCACTTTGGAATATATGTAGGAAATCAGGCTTTATTAGGTTTTTATCTGAGTAAGGATATCATACTAGTCATTTACATGTTTGTATTACTGTTCATGTGTTCATATTTCATATATCAACCCTTCTTTTATTTATTTACTTCAAATACTTTACACCGAAATATTTCCGCTAAACAAATACTTCACTTTAACGACTTTACATGGACCCAATGAGGTCTAAATTTCAATACACTTATTTCAAGACATTTGTTTTCCTAGAAGCTCCCAGTTACCTAAAAAATTTGAATCACTCAATTTGGATGAGTGAAACTCAACTTATGGCATAAATACCAAAACTGTTTCGAAACACCATAACTGTATCATAACTAAACCAAAATCACCCCTAAACAACTTCACTTGACGAATTTACGGGTCCAATGGGGTCCAATTAATACGATAATTTATTCAAGGATTTTGTTCTAGAAGTCTACCATCTAAAAATTTTAATCATTCAATTTTAATAAGTGAAACTCAACTTATGACCTAAATACCAAAATTGTTCTGAAACATCAAAACTGTATTAGAACGAACTTAATCAATTCGAAAACGTAGCCTCACTTTGGATGAATTTTCGGATCTAATGGTCTAAATTTGAATTAATGTATTTTACAGATTTGTTTCAGAAGTTTAGTTTACATAAATATTTGAATCACTCAATTTGGATGTGTGATGGCCAAGTTATGGCCATGACAAAAACGTGGGTTTTGGAATTTTTTTTACAACATCTCCCTTAAAACCCCAACATTTCCTTTATACAAACATTCCTCGATTGAGGATCACAACCAACTTAAACAACCATATAACACATTTAGAGGAGTTAGGGTTTTCCAAACCCCGTTTTCTTCTTTTGAAACAAACTTTCCTCTTCTTCATTCTTCTAGCTTGAACCAAGAAGAACCAAAACCATGGATTGCATTAAAGCCAATAATCTCCTTTCCTCCTCCATCGAATTTCTACCCTAAATTCTCTGCTTTCTCAATGAGAAAATATCTCATCTCGAGATCAAAATTTGGTCTTATCTCTTTCCTTCACAAGGCCTTGCTCGCCAAAGCCATTTCTTACTTTTTTCCTTTTGCATTTTTAGTCCTTAATTTTTCTTTCTTTTGCAATTCAACTTCCTCAATATTCTATTTTTGGCATGTTAACTTATTATCTTAAGGACCCGAGTGCTTAATGTAACATTTTTTACTATTTTACCCTTAACTCTTCGTGATTAATTTCCATTTTACTATTTTCTGCTCTGAATATAAATTTAAAAATACAATTTAACTTATTTATACCTCAAACATGTTATAAATCAAGGAGGGTATTGGGTGTTATTGTTCTCAGAGAGTTATCCTTACTGGGCATTGCTCACCCTGGGCTGGGACCCTTTTAAAAGTGTGTTATGTACATATCGACCATCCGACCATTGTGTGTTAAGAAAGTCGAATCATGGGTTTTGAGAAACTCCAGAAATAAAAACCGTATTTATATGTAATATAAGAGAGTTAACCTTAGAACTTTATAAACACATAAATTTGTTTATTGTTCTAAAATATATAGGCATGAATGGGACGAGATATGGTGGTATCGAGATTGCGATACCCAGGTAGTCCTTGTGTTGACGGGTTAATAATGGGACTCCTGCTTTAGCCACGCCTTGGTATCAGAGCTTAGGTATACGAGTCCCTAGGGCTTGAGGGGCATGGGCCTAGGCTAGGGCATTTATGTTGCATTTGATACTAGCGTCACAACTTGGTATCAGAACCTAGGTAGACGAGTACCGAGGGCTTGGTGGGCATGGGTTTAAGACATGCAGTTATAGTACAAAGCTTAGGTTATGAATGCCTAGGGCTCAATGTTTGATATTGTCATACTGTATCAAAGTATCTATCAGGCATTCTATGAATTGCCAGGTGATGACTGTGCGTATATTGTGTAGGATTATATGCACGATAGGTTGTATAGACAATGAAGAACACTCAAGGTTAGAGAACATAACCTTAGGGGCCCAAAAATAAATGAGTGCGATAGTTTAGGAACCGATAATTACTAAAGGTTCTCGCATTATCCACCACCGAGGAAAGAATCGGGGCTTAAAGGTCGAGACCTCGAAAAGCCAGATGCAAGATCTTAGGTGGGCGCTGATTTGATATGTCGATTGTTAGTTAGAGATCTCCTGTGATCCTACTCACCGGGACCTTAGTGGTCATGGACATGTTCTGAGTTTGACGCCATCCTCGATGGACTGCTGATGGCACACCGAGCTGTCATTGATTGTGATCGTAGGAGGGTTACCGTGATACACACATATGCGGTTTGTGTCAGGTTTCAAGGAGATCGCACGTGCTTACCCTGCACTATGTACGATTCCGTGTGGCACGAACAACTGATAAGTTAAGAAGCAAGCCTTACCCCAAGGACGAGGTGAGATAGGTCTGGTGTCTACCTAGGTAGTCGTACCAGGATATCTTTCCGATGAGCTATCTGCATTACCCCGCGAGGGTCAGAGACTTTATTATCAGCAACACCTTGCATGCACCATTTCTATGACTCCGCATAGGATGACGCCGGTTGAGTTGTAGGACTCAAGGTCCAATTACAGGAATTGTTGGACAAGGGTTTCATTAGCTAAGAACTTCACCTCGCTGGGGCGCCCGATCTCGCTTTGCTAAAAGATAAGACCTTCGACTATAAAGTGTGACACTGAATGTGATAGCGTATCAGGTTAATATCAAGAACCGTATCCTTGCCCGTGATTGACATTTATTTGATCACCGAAGGCAATGTGCTCACCGCGAAGATAGACTTCCTATCGCTATCATAAATTGAGAATTAGGGAGACTGATAACCCTAAGACAACATTCAGAACGCTGTACGGGCATTTTGAATTTATAGTGATGCCTTTCGGATTGACGAATGCGCTAGCATCATTCATAGATCTCATGCATAGGGTGTTCCAACCCTATTTAGATCAGTTTGTGGTAGTCTTCGTTGACGACATCTTGATCTACTCTAAGACAGATGAGGAGCATGAAGATCATTTGAGGACTATTCTCCAAGCCCTCAAAGAACATCAGTTACACGCCAAGTTCAATAAGTGCGAAGCTTCACATCGAGGTGAAATTTGGGACATGTGTCGCTGTGTATCGTTAGACCCTGAGAAGGTAGAGGTGCAAGTATATTAGAGAGGTCAAGTCAATCTTCGAGATACATAGTTTCAAAGATCGGTGGTATTACCTGAGATTTACTGAGGATTTCTCCCGACTGGCCAGACCACATTAGATCATCACGAAAGAAGTCAAGCCTGGAGTGGAATGACCAAAGGCGAAGGCATTCTAGGAATTGTTATAGAGGCTTACTTCAGCCCTATCTTAATAATACCTTTGAAAGTGACGATGTACACGTGTAATCGCGATGTTTAAGGACTCGGGATCGAATCAGGTTTGCACCAAATCAGAGAGTCAGAATTATGGTTCTAGGCAGCTAAAGAACCATGAGCCGAACTACCCCACATATGAGATGGAGTTGGTAGCGAGATGGAGTTGGTAGCTATAGTCCTTGCTTTGAAGATTTGGCGCCACTATCTATATGGTGAACAGTTTGAAGTATTCTAAGACCACAAAAGTTTGCAATATATTCTATACAACAAGACTCAACATGAGGCAATGTATGGATGGAGTATTCGAGGATTATGACTTCACTTTTCATTGGCTAACTCGGTAAGGCAAATGTAATATGAATTCAACATCACTGTGGAGTACCATAGTATAGCTTCCCAGAGCTGCGTATACCGGCGGTGGGACAATTTAACTACAAAGATAGTTGGATCGCCCAGGTGTTTTGGGAGTTTGAAGGCTACGCCTTCCCATCGACCAAAGTGATTGAATCCCATGACAAGACACGTGATATCGTCCATTGCGGACCTGCACAACTTCTACATGTATGATGAACCGGGCCATCTACACTAATGATACAGCTTTCAGATAAGGGGACGAGTCATGGTTCCCTGGGGCTTGATAGATTCGAGAGGATCAGGAGTTCCATTGCCTCGCTTTTAGTGCATCCAAGTGGCATGAAGATGTACCGGGATCTTCATCATCAATATTACTGGAGTGGGAGGAAGAAACATGTGGCAAACTGCTCGATGATGCCCTGCCTGTCGCCAGCAAAGGTCAAGTACCGAGGCCAGCAAAGCATCCCGCTGGGCAGCCAAGGTGGCTGAACATATCACGATGGATTTGTGACTACATGCCACCTGACATCGCTAAGCATGACGCGGTGTGGGTGATAGTGGACCTAGCCACTAAGTCGGCACATTTGGGTTGTGTGATAACCTTCACACTAGAGGAATTCGCAGTTATACATACGAGAGATCATCCGACACATGGAGTGCCGCTCTATCAGGACATACCATGATCCTGTGTTTACACTCACTTTGGAAGAGTTTCAAAGGGCCATGGGAACATAAGCCTGGATGTTGAGCACCGGCTTCATCCACGCATGCACGACTGGGCCTGAGGACCATATAGGTTTTGGAGGACATGCTACGGGCATGTGTCCAAGATCTCAAGAGTGACTGGGAAGAGCATTTTCCCTTGGTAGAGTTCGCCTATAACAACAGTTATCAGGCGAGTATACAGATGGCACCCTATGAGGCTTTATATGGGAGGTCGTTTCAATCTCCGATTTGTTTGGATCTGAGGTAGGGAGATCTTACAACACGGTCCAGATTAATTAGAGACACTTTGAAGGTGGATTGATACTTAAACATCTTCACAGCCTAGAGCCTAGAAGAGTTACGCCAATAGACGGCGACGACCTCTAGAGTTTGACGTATGTGATCATGTCTTCTGTGAGGTGATACTTAAGAGATGGCGTAATCAGTTCAATAAACAGTGGAAATCATCGCTTGAGGTATATCGCCTTCTGAGATACCTGTAGAGGGCTTGGTATGGTCAGATATCATTGGGCTTTACCACCGAGCTTGTCAGGAAGTGTCCGCGAGGTACTATGTCCCATGTTCCAAATACACTCTAGATCCCCCGCGTAAAGGATCGGGCGAGCTTATGGATGCCTGTGGATCAAGTTTGCACGCAAGACCTGTGAGGCTAGTGAAGGTGTATAAAAAAGACTGAGGGGCGGAAAAGTGCAAAGCAATTCACAGATTGGCAAGCACTTATCATTTCTTATTTAAGGATGAAGGTACGCTGGCGAAGTCATTTGGTACTTAAATGACCAAGTGCATATGCATGAGATTTGTGAAGGTATGTGTGTAATTTCTAATAAATTTTTTAAAGGGTGAGAGGGGGAGAATGTAAAACCCGGGAAAATGTAATTTTTCCGAAAATGGTGCCACTTATTGCCAGAAAGGTGTTGGAAAACATGAAATTTTCGATTCTGATGACAAAACGTACTTCACTATCGAATCGTTCCTCGTGAAATCTAGCTACCCAATCGACTTTGGGCTGATTTCTGGGATAATAGGAATTTCCACGCTTTAGAGATGATCGAATAAAAACACTAAGGGCAAGCCATATGTCAACATGCAAGGGTTTTGAATTGTGTGTAAATAAGGGGGTTCACAACCAGTTTATGGCAGAAGAGAACAAGAGGAAAGGAGAGAAAGGGGATAGGAGAAAAGAAAGAGAAAAAAGAAATAAAAGAAAGGAAAATGAAAAGAAAGAGAGAAAGAGGTTCTTCCGCTTATAGCATTCCCTTCTCTGGGTCCGAATCTGACGGGTGGTCCGAACCGGATTCGATGATCTAATACCACTATACTCTACTCTTATCAAAATCATTTATCAAAAACAGTTTAAGCTTTACATTTCGGGGCTTGGTACAAAGCCTTTCAGTCATGCCGTCACACCCTATTCCCGATCCGACCGAATGGAGGATCCGAACCAGTCCGGGCGAGACTATCTCCACGGACTCATTGATCTGTTTTACCCAGCCGGGACTGCACTGCTTTCTTATTCATATACACAATTTCAGACAACAAAAATCATTTACATATATATAAAAGAACTAATGCACGGAGTGGTGTCCATCAAAATTCAGTATTATATACTGAGTCCCATTTACTTTACATATATATCAATACTAAAACATCTTAGATTCTCAGAAGGGCGTGTGAGCACCTATCTCTAAATTTGGCCTCGCTTCCGCCGATGTGGGAAGTCCCGCCCTCTATCCTCGTCTTCTGCTCTCTTAGTACCTATACCCGATTGAACACCCAAGCTTTACGCTTATGGGAACATAAGTAATGACAACCACCAATGGTGACTGCGGCCATGTTTACATAAGTGCATTTCATATATCTATGGATATTCGTGATAACTTTTTTTATTACTTATCATATTTACATTCCTATTGCATGTCACCCTTTCCGTTACATATTCTATATCTTCGCATATCTTCTATCTATATATTTACTGTGGGTTTCTCTGCTTGCATTTTTGTATTTCATATTCATTCTATATCTTATTGCTTTTCATATCCTATCATTCCTTTTCAGATTATGTGAGAATTTCTATCATACTTTCATATATCCCTTAGAGGTAGAGTTTATACTTTACTATCATATCAAACGCTGTGTTTTCACATATACTTTCCTAAGTTATATAATGGAATGCATTTGTTATATACTATTTTCATGTAATCAAGTATCATGTATTGTGTTCATATACCGTCATACTTTTCATATATTTGATTTGTCAAGTATAAGTATTTTTGTTTCATTGACACTTTACTTCTCAGACTTGTATACTGTCATCACATAGAAATGCTACGCTTCTCATATCACGTCACAGACTTATCATCATGTGCATATACTTTGTCACTGGGTTTTAGCGTTTACGTCAGATAAACCTTGGGCGGATACGAATTCAATCATGAAATTCAAGGCATCATATACCCGAAGGTATCATCATTGTACGAGACAGTGACCTATGCCCATGTAATATTATACCCGAAGGTATCATCACTATACGAGATAGTGACCTATGCCCGGTAATATGATACCCGAAGGTATCATCACCCATAAATGAAGGATCATCCAGCAGGTTTCGGCGCCGGTGACCCTTTCGGCCACCGTATCCAAACGGACGGCGTCATCAAACCAAACTAAACATATCAGAACTTGTATGTTGCAGACTTGTTTTCCCTAATAGGCATGCCAATCTATCCTTCAACCAGGTTCTAAGTAGACAATCAATGTGTATTTTATGTTCAGTATATATCTCATATTCCTAAATAATTATTGTTATCCTGTAATCATATGCGATATTACTATGATTACTTTAATCAATTGCTCATATTTGTAGCTTCATATCACCATTCTCATATCTTCTTCTTTACAATACATGTATATCATTTCATATATGTCTATTCTATATCGCATTTCGTTCATGTTTTAGCTTATTCATATTCCATCTCTTCACTTCAGATCTATATCATGTTTTATCATATATTCATCTCATATATTAGCATATAACATTTCAGATAACCCTATCATCATGCATGCATTTACTCATTCTTATATTCATACATGCTTATCATTCGTGTACATGTACTCATTCCTTTGCTTTGTTGTCTTTTTACTTATCTCTATCATTCTTAACACTTATGCATTTCATCATAAAATTCCTAGCATGTTCCATCTATTCATTTAGGTATGTCTACCATATATTCATATCATATAATCTTGTTTTCATATCATGGCATCTACTTGTAACTTCTTATATCTTGTTAACTTATATCTTCATGTACTCTATCAGACTATCGTATCTTATGACATATACCTATACATTTCTATACTTGTACGTTTATATACTTATACCTTCTATGTTCATCTTTCATGCCCTTATCATTTTATTTTCTATACTACTCTTCATCAAATCTAATGCTATCGATATTTCTTGTTCCTATCTATCTCTTTTCTTATCATGTATTCCAATTGACTTTACCCATGCGATTAGTACCCTTGGTACAATAATCATAATTTAAGATGTGGATAATGAATACCGTTAAATAGAAAAGGGTTAGATTCTAGACTCAATGATCTTTCCATAGAGTCCCATAACACCTGAATCGGAGTTCGGACGAAGGAGCGCGACCTTCAAGTCGAGGTCATACTAGCGAACCCAATTTAGAAGCCAGACCGAACCGGCCGAGCTGAGCTGACCTGGTTGAGCTTGGTCTAACACCTTGGTCTGACATCTAATGTCCTCCTCAGGCATATGAATATATTCTTTACTCAATGGGCTTATATCTAAGAACACCTAAACGGAGTTCTCGACGTAAGGAGTTATGACTAAGTCGAGGTCATACATAGTTAACCCAATCCGAGCTGGATCCAACTACCGAGCTGAGTCGATTCGGTTGAAGCTTCGGGTCTAACATTCTCGGTCTGACATCTAAAGTCCTCCTCGTGCATATGAATATATTCTCGACTCCAACGGGATTTACAGAGTCTAAGAACACCAACCGGAAGTTCGCATTTAAGGAGTTATGACTCCGGCTGGAGGTCATACGTGAGTTAACCTAGACGAGTCGACCAACAACCCGGCCGAGCCGAAGCATTGTGACGAGGTCCGCCGACCTCACCGAATCGAGGTCCGGCTGACTCGGCGTACGAGGTCCGACCTCTCACGCATGAGGTCCGGGCCGACCGCCGAGACGAGGTCCGCCGACCCTACCGACCTCTGCAGGATGAGGTCCGCGACTCCTACCGATGAGGTCTCGTCGACTTACGCATGGGAGGCCCGCCACCTCTCGCCACATTGGGGATCGTTTCAGAGCAGAAAAAGACCAACTTGGTCACAGGTCCGACCGGTGAAATTCAAAAGCCTAAAATCAAGTCTACATTGATGTGGCTACAATTTAATTGAAAGACTTACTACCAAATTTCCTTAATTTATGACCCAAAAAACTCGTTCTAAGGTCCTCGCATCGATATAATCAAAGAGGGAAATTTTCTCGTTCAACTCTGCAGCCTGCACCCTCTCCCAAACACAACTATAGGAGCCTTAACTTTTTCTTAACTCAACCCCTAACAAGAAATGAGACTGGGAGTCTCCAAAACCATGTATTTATACTTCTACACCCAAAACTGTATTAAACCCATACTATTGCAGGCCGTAAACTTCTATTACTTTTCCATACGAACTTAAAAAGTTCCATACAAAACCATACCCAAATCACATAATCTATTTCCGCATAATTATTCATAGCTTCCCTACAACCCAAGACATGTATCCATACTATGGATCTTCTTTCTTTCTTTCTCTTTCTTTCTTTCTTTCTTCTTTCGCTTTTTACTCTCTCTTCTCTCTCATCCGCTTTGCTTCCCTTCTAAAACCAAACAGATATTTATTTTATTTATCTTTATTTGATCTTATCCCCTTTATTTCACTTTCCAAGATAAACTCTCCTCTTTCCTTCAAGCCACTTGTCTCTTCCACAATTTTCTTCCTTATTTATTCTTTTATCTTTATTTTATTCCTATATAAATATATTCTTTTCCTTTTATTATACTCCTAAAAATGTCCAAACTGATAGGGCATATTTCGATGTTACATATACGGCCGCTTTTAAAGGTAAGCTCATTAACATCGAGATTATGTAGCATAATACTATAAAGGCATCAGTCTTTCTAAATGATTTACTAAATGATGTTCAGAGTCCAAATCTGTTTTACAAATATCAATGTTAAAAAACGGAGTGAATGCATATGCCCTGAAGTACATCTGAATTTTACAAACCCAACGCCTTCACTGCCTTTCGTTGTTCTAAACGACACCTACGCATAGATATCATACGCTGCATTCTTCTGCATGTTTAAGGGTTCTGCTACACTCTATCTTTTGTCAGCTTGTCAAATCATGCACTACAAGTGCACTCAACTCTTTTCGATTGATCAACGTCAACATACATACACTTATTTCATATACAATCATTTAATACGGGTTCAATGATCATTCCAAATATACACTTTCATATGCAATAAATCATTTATAATCAACTATGCATTCTTACAATGCCTACCTAATTTCAGAATCATGCTTTTCTAATCTAATATGCCAACAATCTCAAATTCAATTCGCCTCGCCTAACAAATTTAACCTATGTTTTCTAAGATACGTGATATCGAATCACTCGGCACTGGGCCCCGTTTAGCTGAGGCCAGATAAAAACATTTGTTTTATAACACAGTCATCCTCGCTGGCTGCTAACCTGCTATGATAAAAATCAATTGAACACTACTAATATCGTCTCCACTAGTCATTGTTATGTGACCATCAATATTGTCTCGCAAAGATCGATAATTCGACCCTTACTGCATACCAATCTGGTCTTTATGAATTAAATACAACATTCTATTAAGGGCGTTCAAACTTTATAGAAAATACAAAGACACATTATGTACATTTGACAAAAGTTCATTTTCAATATCACACTTACACAAACATCACAACCAAATCGCTTCAAATCAATTAAAACAAACCAATATGCTTTTTCTTATGATTAGAATAAACATTTCAAATTCGAAACGAGAATGTAGGAAGATAGGAACAAACCATCTATCTCTTTCTTTTGGCTCAGCCTTCAATCTCGATCCTAGGTTAGTGACTACCACCGCCCCAAGAAATCACACATCACATTTAAAAACCAGCACTATTCCACACTTAACGACATCTCGCTTCGGGCCGAGGCTACAGGCAATGCAAGGCTTTTTCACTTAGCTTATCTTATTTAACCCATTAATAATTTATTAGGTCCTTAAACTATTTGAGATACGGACGAGGTGCCTCGAAACAAAAACTAAAAACAAATTTGTTTCACCGAGGGTGCCTATTTTACACTAGCCCGCCATGCAAGGGTATCTCACGCCTGCGTAGGTCTACAGCCACAGAGCTGCAGGCTCACGCGCACAGGAGTCTGATAATGCCTGAATTTTCCATGTGTTTTGCACTTTACATTTTTTCTCCAAATCCCAAACAAAACATTTGAAATCACCCTAATAACATCCTATTATCATCCTAACTCAAATCACAGCAAACCCACTTGATGGATTGCATTTTCAACCAACAAACATAACTCAGTGGTTTGAGGTTCACCTTAACCCTGAGTCCTTCGCTCTAGCTTCCTTCTCCTTGATCACTGAAACCGTAAATGGGGATGAGCTCCACCTAAACCTGGATTTCTCCGAATTCTAGCCTTCTCTCTACCAGTTCGATTGCCCAAGATGAGCCCTTCTTAGACCTCACATTTGGCCTAATTCGCTTCTCCATTTTCACTCAGCTTTATTTTTGGGCCTCCTTATTTGCACATTCACTATCATTTATTTCACACAGCATTTGTTTTTATCATTCAATCTTAGGTCCTCACGCATAAATTTTCTTATTTTTTGCTTCTTTTACACTTGGGTTATTTCCTAAGGTTCACCACAATCACTAGTATCATATTCAATCATATATCATTTGCAATTGACATTTAGTCATACAATCATATAATGATTAACAAATCTCTTAAACCTGCTTAGTTTTATTATCTAATATATAATAAAATTATTATAAAAATCGGTAGTATTTTTAAAGGTGACTCTGCTGTTTTCTTCCTCAAGACATTTGGCATTGCAAACTAAGTTGAACCTCGTTGAACCAAGGAGTAAAGTCCGAAGATTCACGAGGTGGCTACACTTCAAGAGGAGATTCTCTCACTGGTTTACTTCTAGCCTCAAAGGTTGTTTCATTGATTTAACTGGCCGTGCCATGTTAATGACATAGGACAAGGTTTCAGAAGCCGTTTAAAGGGCTGCTTCCAGTTTAATTTAGAGTTGAAAACTGGTACTTCACTGAGTTACCAAATGTTTCTATATCCCCAGCACTTCTATTGCATGGATCGCGCAATAGCTGGCTCCCGTAAAATTCCAACTCTAATCCATCATGATTCTCTCTTCCTAACTCGATTCACGTGATTGGACTCCCATATGTAGAACCCTTTTTCATCCAAATTCATCATGGTCTAAACCGAATCAGATGCCTACAATTAATGGTATGTAGTGAACCCCCGAGTCAGCCAACCCACATGATTCAAACCAAACCCACGCCTTTCTACCAAAGCCATTTATCAAATACATCATTAATATACGGCTTTCATTCTCAAATCTTACAGCTTATTTCAATTTGGGGCAAGCCTATAAACATTTACAAATTCCATGCAATTCCTTTACAAATATGCATTTAACCAAAATTGGCATTTTATGTCATTTACTACATAATATCCAAAATCGTATTCGTGACATATAATAAAATACTACGTGAGTTGAACTCCTTTTGTTTACAAACAATGTCATGCTAAAAATAGCGAGGTAATACATAAGCATACCTGGAATTCTTCTAATTAATTCTGAAGCCTCGACCTTAGGTCCGCTTTCAATCACTACCTATCACTGATACCCGCACACAAATAAATACGGGCATTTTTATGCTAGTGGTTCTGCATAATCACTCTATTTCAGTTTAAGTCAAATCATGCAATTTTACTAAACAAAACTTTCAATATTCTTTAGATGATTAATGTCAATACAATACATATACTTGTTTCATATACAGTCATTTATGATTCATTAATCATTCCAACTATACACTTTCATATATAATAAATCATTTATAACCAAATCATGCATTTCATAATGCACTTTTCATTTCACTTGCACCATGCTTAATTCCAATTATGTCAACAATTCCCAAAATCAATTAAGTTCCCCATTTCAATGATCAATCCACGCTTAATATACGATATCAATCATAATGCCTTCGGCCAGCTACGTTTAGATAAAAACATTTGTTTTGATAACACGCTTCCGTCCCGCTAGGTCGATTGGTTATTAAAAATCAATTCAGAACATCACTGATACTGCCTCACTGGATCACATCAAGTGACATATCAATACTTTTCAAAGATCGCGACTAATCTTTACTGGGTATACCACCTATCCTTTAATGTGAGAATTAAACTAACATTCCCATTAAGGGCGTTCAAATCTTATAGAAAAATACAAGATAATATGCAAGATTTGTATAAACAATTACTTTAATAATCATGTACTATATGAAAACATTTCACAATCAATTGCCTCAAATCAATTAAAACAAATCAATATGCTTTTCTTATACATTTATAGAACAAACATTTCAAATCTTGAACGAATAGGAAAAGCATAGAACAAACCAATCTATCTCTTTCTTTTGCCTTACATCAATCTCGATCCTAAAAGTTAGTGATCATCACGGCTTCCAGCAAATCACACATCACATGGCAGAAACTAGCACTATCTACTCGCCACAGAGGCTGAGGTACGACATTTTCATTTGTTTTTATCCTTATTTGAACCCGCATTAATCAGGCCACAGGTCCTTAAACTATCTATAAAATAAAAACTAAAACTTTCTAAATAAAATCTAAAATTTTGGTCTCTCGTAAATAAAGGGCTACACGTGGCGAGGCTCGCCGCAGCCAGTTTTGAAGTGCACACCAAGGAGTGCCATTTTGGCACCTCAAACTCACCACAACAAGGCATCCATGCCTCAAGGGGAGGTGCGGCGTGGTTCCCCACGCTACGACTTTAGGTTCGAGATATGCTCAGATTTTTGTTCTTTTTTTATTTTTCTCCAAAAATCCTCAAAAACCCAAAACAAATCATGGGAATCACTCCCAATAACATCCTAAACCAACCATGAGAAAAACCCATAGATGGATTAGGGTTTTTCTAACCCAAACATCAAATACAACTTTCTAGGGTTTAGGTCTACACTTCTAATCTCTTGGAACCCTTTGCCCTAGCTCCTTCTTCCTCCTTGATCACTTGCAAACCATAAATGGGATGATCTCCCCACAAAATCACTTTCCTGAAACCCGTAGATTTTCTCCCACACTTGCTCAAAAACCGTTTTTGTTTCAAAATGCACAAATGTGCTATTCTAAGACCACATTTGGGCCTATTTTCTCAATTTATGTAAGGCCAAGTGTTTGCTAACACACAAATTCCATTTCATTTTTCCATTTTGTCTTCATTTCACTTTCTACTATCATTTTAACTCACTTTTTGCATTTAAGCTTATTCCAATTCTCGACCCTTAGGTCCTCATTTACACCTCCAAATTTGCCCTTACAATGGTTTGGCTTCTGCTCATTCAATTTCTCATTTTAGCATATAACATTTAATCATATGCTCACATATTCATTTCAATATTAGATAGGTCGTCCCCTCCCTCTCTCCTCCTCCTCCCCTCCTCCCTCCCTCCTCCCCACAATTTATCGGCTTCCTAAAAATCCAAGTTCGTCAATCTGTGTTCAAATATATATATACAAAATTATTATAAAATTCATATTTTGGGGCTATACCTAAGAAAAGATCTTGAGTCTAATTTGTTGAGAGGTCGTTGATTTGCATTAGTACTCACATCATTGCCGAATTTTGATCATAACATTCAAGTGTACTAATTCACGGTATGACATGTTGAGTTTATAGAATCTTGATATGTGTAATAATATATTAATATGTGATGATTGTATGTGTAGACATGGTCGTTGGCATGGGTATGTCAGGGCTATTTGTGACATGTTATATCGTGCACTTAGCCTGTAGGATAAAGTGTTTCATTATTTGACTAAGTAATGATTTTCAGAGGTGACATTGATATATGTCAGGTGATACATTGACATGAATAAGCTAATGTAGGGAAATTATATGCATGTTTAATATAATTGCCCAAGATGCATTGGTGATATGCATGTTTGATAAAATTGTCCATATAGCATTCATCAATGGGACATAGTACAAATAGGCAATGGCATATTACATCGCATATGCATGTGACATTGCATTAAATGGGTGAGTGCATGATTAATGAATCGACACTGCATTGGTGTTTGATTGCTACTTAAGAATAGGACAATGTCCAACAGTGGCACAACTTTATACTCTGAGAGTTGAAAATATGTCGAGCATCGCAAGAAGGGATGATCCTCTCGTGAAAACTCCGCTAATCGTCAAACATAGTCCCAACGCTGAAAGGTCGTAAAAGTGTCTAGGTTTGCGGATCCCGTGGTGAGACACCAAAAATCCGCTACCCACAAAAAGGCGTTTGGATTTTGAATATAAAATGATCATTGTGATGTATCATCTAAAAAGATTTTGGTTTATAAACAAATGAAATTGTCTTTGAAAATGATCTTTGGATGTCATCCAGAATGACGGAATGATCATTGTGTGAGGGAGTCAGTGAGGACTCGGGACATGAGGCATGATGAGTCTCATATCGTTTCATGGCATGTAGGATTCCATGTAGAATTGGCATATTCTTTATTGGAATGTTGATGTATGTATGACGTTAACATGGCATCGTATGTGCACTTAGGTAAGAAGTAGCCCTCAGAGTTATCCTTACTAGGCATTACTCACTCGTCGTGGGACCTTTCAAAAGTGTGTTACACAGCGACCGAGCCTCATCCCGGATCGCAG
The DNA here is from genome assembly GCA_016808115.1 of Tetrastigma voinierianum. NCBI lineage: Eukaryota > Viridiplantae > Streptophyta > Magnoliopsida > Vitales > Vitaceae > Tetrastigma > Tetrastigma voinierianum. Next base: position 71,116 of record JAEQBH010008290.1, on the reverse strand, counting down.
TGTGAAGAAAGCCGAACTCGTGGTTGAAACTCAGAAAAATGAATCCAGATTTACATGTAACATAAGAGAGTTATTATAACTCAAATTCCATGAATTATTTTGATAAATTTGTACATTGTTTTAAAAATATATAGGCATGAATGGATCTTTGAATGGGACTAAGAGGTGACAGATATGTGATACCTAGGTAGTCCGTCATTGATGGTTGTCACCTGGACCCCTCTGGTTAGCATCACATATATGACCTACATCGGTATAGAGCAGGATCATAACTACTAACAGAAAATCCAATAGAGGAGATCACAATATAAAATTTCTCAAACCAAGCACAAGGTGCTTGTTTGAGACCATATAATGCCTTCCTGAGCTTGTAAACATACCCAAAATCATGAGAAACATTAGGAAGGGGTTCCATATAAACTTCTTCTTGAAGATCTCCATTTAAGAAGACATTTTTAACATCAAGTTGAGAGATACACCATTGTCAAACCGAAGCTACTACAATTAAAGTACAACTTGTAGTCATTTTCGCAATAGGAACAAAAGTCTCCTCATAATCCATACCATATTATTGTGAATATCCTTTTGCAACCAACCTAGCTATTAATCGCTCACAATAGATCCATCGTAATTTTTAGTCTTTAATTTTATGCCCACCCAATGACAACCAACAATATTCTTACCAAGAGGTAGAGGTTCAAACTCTAAGTACATGTCTTGTGCAGCATTAAGTTCTCATCCATAGCCTAACGCAATGTGGATCAAGAATTGCCCCTTTATGTGAAGAAGGCGAGAAAATATCGGGTTAAAGATGAAGTAAAGATAAAGAATAACAAGAATAGGCACTGCATTTTGACTTACAAATAATCGTGGATCGACGTAGAGGCGTGATCTACAATCTCATGTGGCTTGAGGACTATAGGAGAAGAGGGAGCTTCAGTGTCCTGAGAGCAAAGTGTTCAGACTCATTAACTATTACTAACAACACATTGAATATGATGCAAAGGAGGAGGAAGAAAATTAGAAAAGTAGCATTCAAGTGGCAGGAACTCGAGAGACGACAAGTTATTAAACTCAAAAAGTGTCATATTTAAGAAGATCATATCTACCAAGTCATGAATAGAAAAGTAAGGTATGTCTGCAGCACAATATGATGAGACACATAGTGTTTTGAGAGTTAGACTAAAACATCAGCACCCTTTATCTCACTTATAATCCAAGAAAGACGGAAATAACAAATCGGGAGGACAATTTGCTACGTTCTACATGAGGTTTGAGAACGAAGCAAGTACAACTAAAGACTCTAAAGAAAGAATAATCTATGGCATACCCGTGTAATTTCTCAAAAGGAGAAATACCTAAAATATGAGACGAAGGAATAATATTAATCAAAGTTACAGCAAAGGACAGCTTCCCCCCAAAATTCCATAGGAACAGAAGCTGACAATAAGAGAGATCGAGTAGTTTCAACAATATGCCTATGTTTTCTTTTAGTAACACCATTTTGCTCGGGAGTATTTGCACATGAAGTTTATTAGTTCCATCTAAGGCAAGCAACTCAAGAAATTTATTCGAAGTGTACTCCCCACCCAAATCACACCTAAAGCATTCAATAAAAGCAAAATATTGAGTTTTTACAAGAGCACAAAGTGGCTTATATCTAAGGAATCGAAACCATGTTTCACCAAATAAACCCAATATTAATGAGTATGATCATCAATAATAGAAACAGACGAGACCCTCCTTTGCAATGTCAGAGGAAGGCCCTCATACATCAAGGCAATGAATCAAATCAATGAGAAGAAGATACAAAATATTTCCAATTAAAGTGTCGAAAATTTTGCTAGTTCACATCTACGTAATCGAAACATCGTGGAGTTTGTAACTTTCCTTTAAAGCCCTGCGGATGCTAAAATTTCAAATGAGAAACCAAACATCATTGAGAGACTCCCATAAAATAAAAACTAAAAGAAGGACTCAAATGAAAAAAGAAGACAAATCAAATAAATGAAGTAAAGTAGAAGTAAAAGAGAAGAAAGTAATTTTTAACTCATCCAAAACAAATAATTTTCTATGGCCTCTGGTCCTAATTAGCTTCTGGTAACGTCCACACAAAACAACAAAAAGAAGAAAATGTGACTAAATTACTAGAATCACACAACTGACCAACAGAAGCAAGATTCAATGTGAGGTTTGGAATATGATAAACATTAGAGAGAGAGAGAGAGAGAGAGAGAGAGAGAGAGAGAGATTAGGGGTAACAACATAACCAACACCTGCTAAAGGCATAGAAGTGCCATTAATGGTCATAACAAGAACAAAAGATGAATGAAACATATAGGTAAAACAAGAAGAATTTGGTGACATATGATGAGAAGCACCAAAGTCCAAGATCCATGTAGAAAACGCCATACCTGAAGAATTACAGAATCAAAATGACCCATGTAAGAAGAAAGACATAAATTGTGGTCAGAGGGAGAAACCCAAAATTGCACGTACCAAGGTGTAAGGCCCCAATTTATGCCCTAAAGGGTTTTAAGGACATGTCTAGAGTATAATGGAGGTAAAAAGTGTAATTCCGTGGTTAAAATAGTAAAGAATGAAAAAGGAGATAATCGGAATTAATTCATAAGTCAAGGGTAAATTGGTAAATTGTCAATTTAGGGACCTAAGGACATAAATTAAGAAGTTTTATATGTAAATATATGATCTATAAATAGTTATATGTTGAATGTCTAGTTAAATAGAGTTGGAATGACTAAATACCAATTTAATAAATGGAGCCAATCACATGAAGACACACCCTTAGTTTCTAGAAAAGTAAAGAAGGTGGAGGAAAGTTTTTATGGCTTATCCAAACCATAAGGGTCGGTTGTGTTAAGGGTGAGAAAAACCCAACTTGATTCTCTACATTTTTAGCTATCCATCCCACTCAAGGAAAACAAAGAGAAAGAGAAAGAAAAGAAGAAATGGTATATTTGAAGCCAATATGAGCAAATTAAGGTTTGGGAACCTAACTTTCTTTGTGTATGTTTATGTACATCTTAAATTGGTTATGATGTTGAATTGATGTTGTAATTGTGATATGAGTTATTAGGCCATTAATAAGGAGTAAAGATGTGTGAATTGTAGTGTTTTATGTAAAACTCAAAATTCTAATTAGACTCAAGACTGTGTTTTTTGGATAAATTTGTCTACAGACTTCCAAAATTGGATGATTCCAATTGGAGATTAAATTTAAGACCCATGGTACAAATGTTTAGAAGAGACCGATAACTAAATCCTGGTCTAAGACCCTTGAAACTAAGTTTGACTTTACGATACTGATTCTATTTCCTCTAAGGGAGCAGTTTATGTTGTTTGAGCCATATCTGGGGTTCTACTAATCCAAATGAGGTGAATCAAAATTATACTTAAATTAGACACCTAGGAAAGTAACTTTCATGAAGAAAGTATGGTCAAATTATGTCTCTATCGTTCCCATAAAATTTTCAAATCTAGGACACAATTATGTTTCTGGAAATTGTCCAAAAGCAATTTGGAATGTTTAGGCCATACCACCTAATTCAAAGGTTCAAATGACTTGATTTTGAGCCATTGGAAACTTAAAATATAATGGAACATTTTTTTAAAAAGACCACTTTGTTAAAAGAAATATTACATGATAATTATGTGACATGGACTCCACTATATGCGTGATTACTATACGATTATAATAATTGACTATAAGTATGATATGCATGTTACTGATACTAGGATAATCAATATAGAATGCATATATCTGAATTCCTGCTTATGACCAAGCAGTGGATAGATAGGCATGCCTATAGGGACTACTGTCGCTATAGCATACCATGCCGCGGATTTCGTTTAGGTAACTTTCCAAATCTAATATGTTACTATAATGTACTATGGGTTACCTACAAGGGTACCTACTGTATTGTAATTTCCCATTATCCACTTCTACTAGGGTATGCAGGCTAATCTTTATATGAAATGTGTTATAGATAATGAACAATATGAGCATGAAAATGATTAATAAAACATATAAATGATTACATTTGTGCCTATAAAGTTTATTCTTATGTCTATTAATGATGTTACAGCTATGTTGTGTGAAATATATTATATGTGTGTGATGTTATTGACAATCATCAGGAGTGGTTATCTATATCATATTTGTTTTCCACTGAGTTATATGCTTAGCACGGGTGTTTTATTCGTTTAGGTATCGTTAAAGTTTGACGCCATGACATTCTGCAACCAATTAAGACTGACATTAATGTGTTAGGAGCTCACAAATGTAGGTCTTTGAAGTTTCAGAGTAGTAACTGCAATTTTGTGTAATATTTTGTTATAATGAAAATAGTTAAATATGTATTAATACAAGTATACAAAAATTTTATAGAGTATATATATATATATATATATATATATATATATATATATATATATATATATATATATATATATATATATATATATATATATATATATAAGTATGATATGTAAATTATATTTGAACACTACTATAAGGGTGTTTTTATAACATATAAGAGTATGGATATGAACTTTTATCATTTTGGTAAGAATGAGATTAAGGAAAATTATATCACGGATCAATGTACAATTCTATCACAGGTATTTAAACTAAACAAGATAGAAGCGCCTAGCTTTGTGGCCTTCCTCACATGACATAGTGCAACCTACCATATGGGCGAATGGGTACATTATGGGCGGGTAGAGGGTGTTACATTTGTTGGTATCAGAGCGAGGTTTAGGCAATTCTGGATAACTAATAGGTTAGAAATGCAAGTATATAAGATCGGTTTGACATAATGCTTTATGTCCTTGTTTTCTTATGGTGATTGATGGATCGAGATTCGAGATACCATCAAGAAATCACAAAGATCAACCCTATAGACCAAGGACCATCGTAGTCTGTCTTTCGACCAAATTAAGGTGATCAGATGTTCTCCATGCCAACCGAATCTTCCTCAAGATTTCTCACATGATATGGCACTCCGGGGTTTTAGATCAACCGACGGCCCCTTAAAGCTCCAATTAATATGGTAAAGCACGGTTGAAGAATTTTATGGTACAAGTTTAGAAGAATCTGATAAGGCCAAGTATTGGTTAGAGAAACTATGAAGGGTGTTACATGAAGTGAAGTGTCCTCCTAAGCATATGGTCACCTGTGCGGTTTCATTTCTGTAAGATGCGACCTATGACTGGTGGAAACTTGTTCTAAGACATCCACTACTTCCAGACCCAATTACTTAGGATTTCTTCTTTAAGGAATTTTAGATTAAGTTTATCACAAATGCTTACTGAGAGGCCAAGTGGAAGCAATTTATGAATCAACAATGCATCCCATGAGCTGGGAGTATGAGAAAGAATTTAGCCACTCAATAAATATGTCTTAACTAGTCCTTACTCGAAGCCTTGATGTAGACAATGAGATAATTTTAATGATCTATCAAAGTACATCACTTAAGTAGCTACTTTTACAATTGATGAATTTCTATCAATCGCGTGCTTACTGCGAGGGCTGAAATCTAAAATGATTAGTCAGGAAAGGAATCAGAAGAAAGGGTTCTCCAGGGGTGGTCCCTCCATAGGTAAAAGAACTAGAGAATATCAAGTTGAATCCTGCTTAGTTCTACATTGAGGAAAGAAGGTGGACCCACAAGATCATCCGCACCGTGTGGCATTTCAACCAGACAAGGTGAAATACTTGAATGCACACTGTATAGACAAATTTCTAACACGACTACCAAAGACTCGTAAGTCCCCGGTAACGACACTAAAAACTTGTTGGGACAAGTTGAAACCAAATGATTTGTTTTTGACACTGCTATTGGAAAGTTGTTTAGAATCCCCCGGTGCCAAAAACTTGTTGATTTATAACATTTTTCTATATAAGCCAAAATACTGCTGTCACTATTCTTTTCAATGTATAAATCTTTTCTCGATATAAAATTTCGCAGTTTTTAGTCTAAATGAAATTTTTTGCAAGTGCACAGGTCATACAAGTAATAAAGTGGATTAAAAATAAGTCCAAGTATCGGTCCCACGAGGGTTGTTGAGAAATCTAAAGATTAATTACCCCAACTGCTCAAGATCCTTACTATCTGAACTCAAAAGTACAAAATTGATTTGTTTAAACTAAAGAAAGAATGACTAATTAAAATTCTATAACTATAACAAAAAAAAAATTCAAAATGAATTGGATTGAAGAGTTCATTGAGTAAAGTTAACACTGGGAAATAGATCAATGTATAATTATTAATTTTTGCATCATTTTATAACATAGTTCGGCCTATTATTTGAAATTCAAATCTGTCAAGATGCAGTATAGCTCTGATTCTCCATACATTATACATTTCACTAATTAGATAACCATATTCCTTCCAGACACATGGGTCTAATCAATTATTTGTAGGATATAATCCTCTTTCTAAGAACTAGGTATTTTTCCTTTCTAGTACTTCACACTCGCTCCTGGGGATCGAAGATTTTCGCTCTACAGATGTGACAATGTAAACCTTCTCCACCCACCGGGTTTAGGCCTTCGACCACGATCAAACTTCTATCTCCTGATTAGATCTATGCGCACATGGGATCAAGATCATCCCACCGTACATAGAGGAAACTCTAATCAATTAAATCGATATATATCTAATCTAACTCACACCATGAGTAAATTAGTGATATATCAAAGTAATCTTTCAGAGTTCAATAGTTCCATAATATTAGTCTAACATACCCCCAAGTAACTGCTCCATACTCTTAGGAATCTCCATCTCCATGTCACTCAGAGGGCCTCCTGGAAATCAGAGCAAGATACAGTCCTCTTCTGGGTACAAGCTAACAATATTAAGAACAGTTAATTTCAATAACAACTCCAATTAAATAAATTCAAGATTTATAACTATGATATCTCTTTAAGTCATGTGAGAAAATAACAACTAACACCAAATTCATTCCAAGATGGAGCCTACCTTTTCAAAACAAATAACAGTGACTAACTGATAAAAAACAAATTGTTGAAATTACAAGCAAATTGAAATAAATGAACTTTAGAAAAATTTCAAATTCCATTGAAATCGGATAGTAATGAAAACTAAAATTTTACAATGAACTCCCAAATTTCTCAAAATCCTTAAATTTAGATCACATTTCTCAAACTAAAGAAAATACTAACTAAAATGTTGTCGAAATTAAATCGACGAAAAGAAATAAAAGAAATATAAAAAGAAAAAGAAAAATAATATACAAAGGAGACTCTAGCTACCCGTGATGTTCCAGTTCTATTTAAGCTACACACAAGGCCCTATGTGCTTTTCTATTTAAAGGTTTTCAAATGATAGTCAAATTCGAGGCTAAAGTCAGGATTCCCAAACTGCCCATTTGATTCTACTTTTCGTGACATAGAAAATTATGTCACCGACATCAGAAATATATTTGTCCTCCAACTTTGTCAGGCTTGCAAATGTTATGTCGCGACAATGTTCGTCTCTTTTCTGAATTATGTTGCGACATACTTTGAAAATGTCTTATTTAGCCTAACTCGAATTGCTCTTAGAATTGTCACGACATAAGTATCTTATGTCGCGACATTTCTTTCATGCCTTGTAGTGTTAATACTTTAAGGGTATGTTGCGACATAAAAATCTTAGTCAAGAAAAATGTTTTTCCCTACCGTTCTTCATTGTGTCGCGACAATAAATTTCTGTGTCTTCCTATAGTTCTTCTCAACCTTTGTCGTGACAATAAATTTATATGTCACGACAGAGTTCCATCTCAACATTATGTTGTGATTTTCGCGACATAGAACTTCTGTTATCGTGGCATAGCTTTCTTGCTTTGCGATGCTACCTTCTAAACTTTATGTCGCGACATAGATCAGAAATGTCGCAACATATATCATGCCTTGAACTTGTCATTCTCTGAAATGTTTGTCACAACATCAAAACCTTTGTCGTTACCAACTTAACTTAATTTGTCTCTTTAATATGTGATTTTCTATCGCGACATAGTTTTGTTGTGTCACTACATTCTTTCTTTCCTTTTCAGTTCTTTATGTCGTGACATAGGTTTGAATATCTTGACAAAACTTTACTATCATTTGTTTTGATCTTTGTCGCGACAAAGCAAAAGAATGTCACGACATTCTTCTTACCTTCTATCTTCCATTCTTTTCACAACAATACTTTTTATGTCACGACATAATTTTGGCACTTCTTCAGGAACTTCTTAGGCAATGTCGCGACATAAAAATCCATTATCGTGACATAGTTCTGTCTTCTAATTTTCATTATGTTGCAATATTCATTTCTTTGTTGCAACATTTCTCAATCAATCCTTCTCATATTATGTTGCAACAAAGTTTTGAGATGTCGCAACAATCTTTAAACTTCCAACTTAAGTTCAACTTTGTCTTTGTTATGACATATCACTGTTTATTGCGACACTGCCCTGCTAGTTGCCTTGAGCTTCTGTTGTAACATTCTGAGATTATGTCGCGACATTATGAGATTATGTAATGACGTTTCTGCCTTAGCCAGTTTTTTGCTGTTTTCCATACTGGATTTGTTTCTTTTACATTTAAAACCTACAAAACACAAAGTTAGTGATTATTCCATAATTCTGCATTAAAATGAATCATAAACTTCTGAAAAAATGCAAGAAAAATGGACTAAAAATAGATGAGTTTAGGACTCATCACATACATAGCCACAAACATCATTCTAGAAATTGCAAATGGTTAACTAGAGGGTGCTTTTCATGAGTTTGACTTAATATTGGGGATGGATTGTCTAAACATCGAGCTATAGTTGAGTGTGATAAGAAAATGGTGGTACTTAAATGTTCCAACTAGTTGGAGGTGACAGTACATGGTAGCTGATTATCTAATGTAATTTCAACTATGCAAGCCCGGCGATTTCTTAAAAAATATTGTGAGGCCTTCTTGGCATTGGTGTTGGACTTTAAACGGGGACAAGTAAAATTTGAAGATATATCGGTGGTGAAAGAATTTTTAGATGTGTTTCCTAAAGAGCTACTAGGCCTCCCACCCAAAAGAGAGGCATCTGCTGATCAGAATTCTATTAAAAATGTAAACCCAGAAAAATTGAATTTTTCTTTAAAATTTGATAACCAGAATTATCAAATAAGCATGTGTTCCAAACCTAGAATTTTCCTAGATCTCGGATGACAAAACGAACCTCACCATTGGATTTGTCTCGCAAAATCTAGTTATCCAAACGAATTTTGTTGAATTCCGAGACATTTAGAATTTCATGTTTATCGGGGTAACGGATGTCTAATGACTCCCAAGGACGAGATTTTTACGAAAATCTCAAAATTTAGGAAATAACTTGAGTTAAGTTCAAAGAAAATAATTTGAACTTGAACTCAGACGAAATAAATCACTTCGGGCCAAAATCGGACTCAAACAGGTGTGGACACGTGACGCAACGTGGCCCATGACTTAAACTTAAACAAAAAGAGGAAACTAAGGCAGAAAATCACATTTTTTTGTTGTTGTGTACACATGAGAGAAAGAAGAGAGAAAGGGAAGAGCCAAGAGCTTCCTTCCATGATCCACGAAGTTCCTTCGGTCAGAATTTGTAGAGCCAAGAACAAAAGTTCATTATATCAATGAGGGCTACGTGTGGGTACCGAAAACGTGGGATTTCATTAAGGATCCAAGCAAGATGTTCAGGAAATCAAAGGTTTCAGGTTTAGAAAATGTCCACGAGGCTTCCTAGGGTTTCTTCTACACTCCAAGAGGTAGGATTGGCCTACCTTGATTATTTTATTTGTCAATGGTGGATGCTCAGCCTCATGAGTCCCCACCTAGGTAACTGGCTTCGGGCCATGAGGACAAGGGGCTTCCCTAGGAAGAAAGGAGTCTTCACCTATGTGAAGAAGGTATGCTCATTTAGGCGAAGGATGGACGCTAAAGTAGGGAATGTTTGTATGTAATACCGAGGATAGAATGTGGAGTTTCCGGTCCGCCAGCGAGGCTTCTCATACCTACATGCTAACTTTTCGTCTAGTAGTGCGTAGCTACACCTAAAGCGAGCCTATGACTATGTCGAGGCTTATGTCCATACTGCTCGGGGCCGATTTCAGTCCCTTGCCAGATTGTTTGTGGCTTGCTTCAGGCCACTGTATGACTTTGCTTGAGTGTGTCATTGATTGACTAAGGAGTGACATGTTTGGATGTCAATATTATGTTCTAAATGTGATTGATATGTGATGAATTCTTTATGTGCAAATGTATTTGTAAGGTTTGATTGTGTGTGTGTCATCGCTAAACATAGAATGACATGTTGTATGTTGATATGGTACTAATATATTGGATATAAATGAAATGATGTATGCGAAGTCATAGCGCAAGTGATGTGATTTGTCCATGACACCGTGAGGTTGCGGGATCGTGTTGTCCATAACATTCATTATACAATACTGCATGATATAACATGCAATGGTGCAATGCATATGCACGACACTAAAGGATTGAATTCAAAGGAGTGCATTTTTCATCAAAAATCAACACTGTTTACAAGGATTGACAGGATTTTGGTACCGTTTGGACAAAGTCCAACAGAAGCCAATTTTTGCTTCATGAAAATGGTAAAGAAACTTGTGTCGAGTAATAGCAAACAGGGATAGATACCACCTTGGGTGAAAGACCCGGTATTTGTGGTTATACATATTTCCAACGGTGAAAGCTTGTGAAAGTGTTTAGGTGTGCAAAGTGTGGGACCCCTTTCCCGGCCCGATCCGTTTTGGCGGATCCGAACCGAGTCCGGGATGCCCTGTTATCACTAAATCCCTCAAAATCAAATATTTAAGTGAAGCGATTTTGAACTAAAGTGCTCATAAACATTTACATTTAAAAAATGCATTTACAAGGAAGGCATTCTATGCCTTTTCAAATTAATTTTACAAAATGTATATTCGAGTTCAAATGTTTTTTCAAATATCAGTTCAAAGAAAACATGGAATGACGTGACATGTTATATACTCAAATTTCCTTTCTTGGCACTGACGTCTGATCTTAGTCCGCTTCGATCACTATCTCCTCCATCGCTTCTGACCACAAGACAGTAAAACAATACGCCAGTTTTCATGCTTATTGGTTCTATACAAATCCATTTTAGTTTCAATTTAAAACAAATCAAGCAATTTAACAATTCAAAACTTTCAAACTTCCTTTTATGAATGGAATACAAATACAATACATATACTTGTTATATATACAATCAGTTATAGTTCATTGATCATCCTAAAAATGGTACTCATATTCAATATTTCACAATCTCAAATCAATTCAAATATGCCTACAAATTCAATTCAGCTTTTGCACTAATTCAGTTTTGCAATTCAATCTCAGCTTCTGCCCTTAACGACTTAACCTATGTCTTCTGATATATGGGGAGATTTAAAGTCACCCAGATCACCTACTGGCCGCAGCCTATAAAAACGTTTTATAACATAGCACGATTCCATCGGGTCAGCCGGACCGTTATAAAAATCAATTAGTGAACACTATCGATACGATCCCACTGGGCTACTGATCGGAGTGACACATCAATACAATCGTCATAGTGATCGCTTATTTTGACCTCATTGCATACCAATCTATCCTTACTACAACTAAACTAACATTCTGAGCTGGTGATGCCGAGGTCACACTCGACCCCATTCAACCCATCGGGCGATTCGAACTGCTTCTCGGACGTGAGACCATATAATTAGACTCTTGCATGATTGTTTTTTTTTTTTTTGGTATATATAAACAGACATCAAAATATCATATATTATTATCAAAAGAACTACTAACGGAGCGGTGGGTCCATCAAACTTATACACATATACCAAGTCCCATTTACAAATACAAAACTCGTACTTTACATTTACAAATCGTAGCGCGGATATACCGGTGATGAACCCCATCGTGTGTTATTCCAACTGTGGCGCGGATGTTCCGCACGCCTTCTCTCAGACCTACACGATTGAACCCGTGCTAAGCTTTACGCTTAGTGGGAAACATATGACTTATACAGAAACACATGCATCTATACCGAATCATAATGAACATATAACATAAACATATATCAAAATCTTCATGAATTCATATACCACACTTACATACAATTTTCCTTGTAACAAACTTATGCTTATTCAGATCTCTCGTCTACGTTACTGAACTTATACTTATAGCAAACTTATACTTATCTCAGATCTTACTCTTTGGTAGACTTATTCTTATTCCTATCTACCGTAGGACACGTATTTATACTTATCTCCCGTAGGACACATACTTATACAAATTCCTCGTACCATACCAGTCTGTCACATATACTCATAAGTACCTGAGGTGCTTTATCCACATACTCATACTTGGTCTATCTTATACTGCTCGCATCTCCCGTAGAGTTACAGAGTTTATGCTTATACTGCAGGTACCCTTAGGTACTACAAAAAGCTTATACTTATACCATAGGACTTATACTTATACTATTAATTTGTTCGAGGTACCAAGAGGTGCCACGTGAGATATTACGTAACATATATCAGTATTTCATGAACTTATTCTTATACCTAAGTACTTAAGTACTACTTATTTAAATGTCCTAAAAGACACATACTCAGATTCAGACGTATGTGGTGATTCATGTGATCTCCCAAAGGACATCTACTTGAACTCATCGTAATTAATACTTATCCGCATCTCTTAGAGTTATAAGAAAGGCACCAGAGGTACTCATTGTAATCCTATACTTGTACTTCAGACGCAATTTGTACTATGGAGCATATCCTGTCTTACTGATATTATACTTGTATTACTTGAGTTTATTCTTGTATTTCTATCTTATACTTGTATTACTGAGCATATACTGTCTTACTGGATCTTTTGTACTTGTGAATTATTTATTCATACTTGAGGCAAAAGGCCCATAGGTACTAATTGACTTATACTCTTTTATAGAACTTATACTTTTGTCATCAGCATTCGTAGGTACTACAGAGATTTTATCATGACAAAGTACCGTGTGTACTGCACAATTCACTCATACGAGAAATCTGTAGGTATTAATGACTTATACTTATATTACGTAATCCTATACTTATTTTACCGATATGAAGTACCAGAGATACTGGTATAGATTTTACTGCATGTATACCTTTAGGTTCTACAGAGCAGATACAAAGGCATTCAGAGGGTACATCTCGTATCTTTTACCATATCTTATTCTTACTCTTATTCTTTATTCGTAGCGTCTTATCATATAACTCGCTTTGATTGCCTAGGACTAAAGAATACGAAACAGCAGACACACATGGGCACCCGAAGGCATGACAAGACTGAGGTGTCAGAAGATTAAAGGAGTGCCGAAGCACTGATAGAGAGTTTCGTCGCACTAATCAAAGAATACTGAAGTACTAATGTGCCGCTACGAGAGGCCGTCAGACTAATCGTAGAGTACCGAAGTACTAATGTGTCGAAGCATAGTCGAGGAGGTCGTCAAGACTAATCGCAGAAAGACCAAGCACTAATGCCACAAGATCTACGCAGAGGTCGCCAGACTGACAGAGTACCGGCACTATATAGCCCGCCATGTAATGCAGGTGCCATGTCATTCAATAACTGGTCTTAGGCCGTTCTACAATTATATGTGATAATAATCATAAATAATCTATTTTTATTCGTACAGAATAATTAAGGCATTCTTAGCCCCATTATGTGTTCATGACATATTGCCTTTCATGTTCATATTCATGTTTTAGTTCATTTTCATGTTTCATATCATATTCATATTTCATGCCTATTACATATGGCATTTCCTATACTTGTATGGTGTGACACCTATGTATTCACACATCATTCATGTATTCTTCTTCCTATGTATCTACTTTACTGTGAATTTGAATCATCTAATTGAATCATCAAAACTAAAGTTATGGCATTTTCATGTCAAACTAGTCAATTCACTCTGGCTTACATCAGCAGTTTGTAATACCCATTTTCAAGTGTCTTGACACTATATTTGACACTGGTACTTTGTACTCCTTTAAAGCTAAGGTGCTAAGGGTTCTCCTCCAACTGGAATCACCCAAATCGGAGCATCGGAACTCAAGTTATGTCCTAAACAACCGGGACTACTCTATGGTCAAAAACTGAAATAGAAATTGGCTTGAACATAGCCCCACTTTGAGTGAATTTTTGGGCCACATAGAATCAGAAGATGTGTCACTCTAGATAAGTCGGTTCTCCTTGAAGTATATTTTTAACCAGCAACTTGAATCACTCAACGATAAGAATCGACTGCTTATTACTAAAACACGAACATTGGTCAAAGAAAACAAAGCACCTACTGTGATCATGACGCCTCGTTTCTGGCACTGCACAAAATTTCGAAAATTCGCCTTAATGTGGTTTTTTCTTCCCTTTTTCCATATATTGCTACTCAAACCAACTCACAATCAGTATACACCTAAAACCCTTCATTCATCTTGTGTTTCTATTATACTCAATTCATCTTTCAATACTTGTCTTTCTTCTCAAAACCTTCATGAATTACTCAAAACCACTCTAATATGGGTCATAACCCATACACAACCAAACATATGATTAGCTAGGGCTTTGTTCCTAACCCCAAACTCCATTACTTTCCTTGCAATTTTCAATTCATGAATCTAACCTCAAAGGGAGATCCCATGTTTATTTTAATCCAAGCTAGAGTTTTTCAACTCAATTTCATTCAAACCTAGAGTTAGAATCAATTCCTAACTAAACCCTAGGTTTGGAACTCATAAAATTCCCTAGAAATCCATACAAAACCATAAGATCCTTGCTTTCCATGTAAAATCCATACCAAAAAGCATAGAAATCCATACCTTTTTTCTCTTCCCTTCCTCTTCTCTTCTCTTCTTCTTTTCTTCCTCTTCCTCTTCTTCTTCTTCTCCCCTTCTCTTCTCTCTCTATGGTTTTTGCTTCTCCAAAATGAGACCAAATTTGGTCTTAAATCCAATTTTTGAGTTAAGGCCATGTTTGGCCAAGTCAAATAAAACCCATTTTTGGGTTAAGTCTCTTTAATTGCCTTTTAGTCCTCCACTTTCCTTATTTTTGCAAACCAACTTATGTTATTTCCACTTTGGCCTCTAATCTTATCAATTCATATCTTTTAGGCCCTTTTTTTTTTTTACAAATTATAATTTTGTCCTTAAGTATTGTATAATTTCTGAGTTTCTCAATTTCCATTTTTCGCATTTAATTTACGAAAAATTCAATTTATGCCTACAAAATACCCTAAAATATGTCAAAACTAATTAGGTATATTTCATAAGTATAGCTTCTGAAATTTTAGCAATGTACAAGATAATATGTACATTTGTATAAGTAGCTCACTAATAGTCATGCAGTTTTCATATGCAAACATTTTACAATCAATTCCTTCAAATCATTTAAAACAATTCAATATGCTTCTTATGCATTTAGAACTGCCTTCGCATTGAAACGAATAGAAATATATGGAACAAACATGCAAAAACTCAACGAGAATAGGAAGCTCTGAGAATAAACCAAAAATTCTGCAATTTGATTCCAATCCTGAATCTCAATCTCGCTTGCTTTTCCTCCTTGTCACTCATTCCAAAACCATATGGCTAAAGAACAATATTATTCGTGGCAAAGGCTAGTGGGCTTTTGGGTTAGGACTGATTGGAGTTTAATCGAGCCCTACCAACAAGCTATATATATATGGATTCTTGACTCAATTGATTTCACAATCCAAGAATATCAAATGAGTTTATCAAGAAGTAAGACCTTCCCGTTGGAGGCTAATTTAGTCACACTCCAACCGAGCCAACTCTGAATTTGGCCTAGCTGACCTCACCTCGCAAAAAGGACCATAACTTAGCCTACGCAGGTCCCAATTAAGAAATTCCAAATCCTGAACACGACTCAATGGGCTTCATAGGAGTCTCACAACAGCTCAACAAAGGTTAAAACGAAGAAGTACACTCGGTTGAGGTCACACTTATCACACCCAAATGAGCCACCCTGAACCTGGCCGAGGTGTCCCGACTTGTTCGAGCTCGATGACCAGATGAGCTCACCTGATTGTCCCTCTGCATGAATGGATTCTCTGACTCAATGGCTTTCTACGCAGACCAAGAACACCTAAACTAAGGCACTGACGGTTATGACCTTCCAAGTTTGAGGTCGTATTGATTAGCCAAACCCACCGAGTCGACCGACTGACCGAGTCACCCCTGACTCCGCTGTCGACCCGGAATTCAATGGTGTGCATCGCTGGAGGTGCACTGCCAGTGCACCAGCTGGAGGTGCAACAGCCGAGATGGTCACTAGCCGAGGTGCACTGAATGAGTATTACCGAAATGCAGACCGTCTAAGGTAAAGGGCCATAACTTGCTACGAGGTCTGAATTGAGAAATTTAAAAGCCCAATATCAAGTTCATTGATGTGGCTACAATTTTACTAGCTGACTTACTACCAAATTCTTGATTTTCAATTGAAAATCCATCTCATGTCCTGGTTAACATGCATTTACCCACAATATGGTAGCTTCCTATGGTCTAAATATCACCAAACATTTCCCTTAAAGACAACCACCACATTAACCTTAGAATTAGAAAAAATAACCAAAGCAGGGAATAATCTCACCTCTTTGATTGTCTGAACTTCCTAACTCAGGTCTCACAAGCCTGGTCGAGGATAACTTCCTGCTCGCCTGAATCGCTGTTTAGCTGGAATCTAGAGAGAAGTATATTTCACTCTAAAATCTCCTTTCTCCGCTTTTCCTTTCATGATCACCTTTAATCGTGATTTTAAAAGGAGGAAACTTCCTCCCTCTTTTCCTATATGCCCTTTCCTTGATTTTTCTTTTTTCTTTATTTCTTTTATAGCTTGTGTCCCTCCTTTATATTATTCCTCATTTAAGTCCCCCAATATTCCCCCTTGCTCATTTATTTCCTAATTTCACTTAGACATATAAACTTATTTACAATTGACCCTTAGGTCCCCATTTTACAATTTCCATATTTTTTCTTTCACTTCAGTCATTTCTCGGATTCAATAAATTTCTCATTTTAAAGAGGCAATCATTTAATCAATATTCATATAATCTCTAGAAAATACCAAAGTTGCCTAATTATACCTTAATATATAATAATTTTTATTATAAAATTTGTATATTAAGCATATCCTCCCCACTTAACAAAATTCTGCCCTCAAATCATTCTTTGGCCAAACATTAGACATCACACAGATAGTTTCCTTCACTTCCTGCGGCTTCTTTCCAGTCTCAGGCTCTCTCCACATCACTTTGACTAGCTAATCTTTTTTGTTAATGTAATTCTTTCACTTCATGTCAAAATCTTTACCGTTTTCTACACGCCAAATCCGCCTACCAACTGGTTTTGAAGACTATGCACGTTTGATCTGGCACTCACCGTAGCATGGACACATGAAAAGTCACATTATGGATCTTCCAAGTCTGGTGTACGTTAATCAGATGCCACTCAACTCACCATTACTCATAGGGGCCAATAAATCTGGCCCAACTTGCCCTTTTTCCCCCAATCTCATCATCTCTTCCAAGGCATACTTTCAAAAACACTTTTTCGCCGATCCGTGATCGAATATATTTCTTTTCATGTCAGCATATGATTTCGGCTTCATCTATGGGCCGCCAATCTCTCTCTAATCATTTTCACTTTTTCTTCGCCCTTGTATCAGTCGAGGCCACCATTTTCACTCACCCCGCCCAACACAACGGCTGTTTCAAGCATTTTCTTCATATGCGCCTCATATGCCATTCCAATACTTTACTGAAACTGTTGTACGTAAATTCAACTAAAATGTGTGCTGATCCCAACTACCTCAAGGTCAATCACACAACTCCTAACATATATTCTAACTGGATCACTTCTCTCATTGTCCATCCGTTTGTGTGAACCAGACTGAATTCGGGCCATGCCCAAGGCCTCAGAAATTTTCCTCTAAAATTGGCAAACCTCTATCCTGAAAATAGTGGATACAAGAACTCATGTAACTCGAATTATTTCCTTGATATACAAAATTTTCTAAATTTTGGTCGCTGATTAGCCTGCTTCACCGAGCAGAAGTATTAACTTCACACCGGCCTACTACGACCCAAACCCAGTCATGCCTTCTCCCCGCCAATGGTAACTCAACCACAAAATCCATGGTGATTCGGGCCCCATTTCCTCTCCCAGATTTTGACAGTCGTATTAATCCCGAAGGAACTTGATGTGTCAGCTTTACTCTTGACACACCAAACACTTAGTTACAATTCTCGACATCTCTTCATTTCTGACCACCAAAATGACATTTAATCTCGATACATCTTTCAGGTTACCGGATGGATAGCAAAAGATCCACTATGTGCCTTTTCAAGTATGGATTTCCTCAAATCATTACAATGGCACACAACCAATCCTTATAATACAAAACTCCATTTTCGCTCACTGCGAACCGCTTTTTTAACATTTCCAACTGGATTTATTACGACAACAATTTTTCTCATCTTTCAGGCTCTAAGATCGATTCAACAGTCCTATTTCACTATCAATTACTACAAGACCATCAAAGCTTGATAATGAAAATGGGCATTCGCCCGAAGCATTTGTATCGAATTTCTACTCAAAGCCATCGACCACTACATCGGGCCTTCCCTGCACAATAATCAATCATACTATAATCTTTTATCGCCTCCATACATCTCCATTGTCTCAAGCAAGCTCTTGTCAGAAGGGCAAATACTTAAGACTCTTATGATCAGCAGATGAAACACTTTTCCATACAAATAATGCCCCCTAAATTTCACGTAAATACAATTGGCGCTTAATTCCAAATCATGCTGGGTAGTTCTTTTCATGCGCTCAACTGCTTTCAAGAATAGGATACCACTTTACCCTCTCAAGATTAGGACACATCCAAGTCCATTTAGTGACGATCACTAAAAATCACATATTCTATCTGTGTCTAATGAGTAAGAACCTATTCTGCTAAGAATGCTTTCAACTTATCAAAACTTCTTTGACATTTTTCATTCCATTCATACTTAACATTTTTCTCGAGCAACTTCGGGCTACCTGGCCGCAATCATATAAAACCCTAACTTAATCTTCAGAAGATCCTTCAGTCCTGCAGTGAAACTAAGCACACTTCTATAAAATTTCGTGGCTTCCATCTCAACAACCACTTCTATTTTCTTCGATCTACCGATCTCTTCTTTCATCACAACGCGCTTCAAGAAAGGACACTCTATTCATCCAAAACTCACACTTCGTCAGCGCATGCCAACCGGCTTTTCAAAGTCTCAACACTACTTAAAGGTGTGAGGTGTGTGTCATGACTTTCCGATCTTTTGAATACACAAAATTATCGTCTATAGACACTACGATAAACTAATCCCACATACGGTCGGAAAACCACGATTCATTAGGTCCATGAGCCGCTGGGCATTTGTCGATCAAGCGGCATTACAAGGAACTCATAATGTCCATATCGAGTCCTAAATGTCGTCTTATGCACATCGACATCTTTAATTCTCAACTGATGGTACCCAGATCACAAGTCAATCTTCGAAAAGATACTTGCACCTTTTAATTGGTCAAACAAATCTTTAATTCTGGGTAACGGATACTTATTCTTTATTGTTAACTTGTTCAGTTGTCTGTAATCAATACATAGCCAAAGTGTACCATCTTTCTTTTTAACAAAAAGCACAGGAGCTCCCCATGGTGATACACTTGGTCGAATAAACCCTTTTTCTAGTAGTTCTTGCAATTTGCAATTTCAATTCAGCTCTGAGTGGAACCCATTAAATGCCGATTGTGTGGATGTCGATGTGGCACTGGTACTAGTCGGCTGGCAAACTCAGTACTCTATCATGGAAATCTTGAAGTAACTCTTCGGAGAGCACGTTCGAAAAATCACTAGCAGTAGGGATGCTCGGATCACTGGGCCTTGCCTTTGCAGAGTATCAATCACGCATAAGCCCAGTAGGCTTCACTTCCCGCTGCCATTGTTCTAGCGTTGGGCTGCGGAAATCACGATAGATGAGTGATTTGACCTCTCACTTGGAGTAGATGTTACTTCATCTTCATTCGGTGTTCTTAAGGTTACTCTTTTCATTCTACAATCGACTATTGCTTGATATCGGGACAACGGTCCATCCCGATATCACATGAACTCCACGAAGGATAGCTGTTCAAATCTCCCCGAATTCATACTCTCATATTTTGATAGGGCCCGATCTCTATACACTACATTCCTAATAACACTATGGTCGACCGGTTCGTCACCAAGATGTCATACTCGGTTTCACTCCTCGGTAATTTACCCAAGTTGGGTATGTCGATGCAAATATATGAGTGGGTTGACCCGGGGTCAATCAATGCATGTATAGTAGTATCAAAGATTTGGAAATTACCGGCTATCACATCTGGAGCGTCGGTATCTTCCACTGCTTTCATTGCATATGCTCTAGCTGGAGCACGACCATCTTGCCTACCCAAAGTTTGTGTCCGGAACGCTCGAATGTCTGACACTCTTATTTGCCTTTTTTGTACCGCTAAAGTTGTACACACCAGTCTGGGAGTCTTGTAAATGAACGAGCTACAGAACAATCTCTTGCTCTATGCTCTTTGGATCCGCAAATCAAACAAGCACCTATAAGTCTCCAACATTCTCCTTTATGATTTGTCCTGATAGAGCAATGAGGAGGCTTGATCGTCTCTAGAAGCACCTCTGGTGTACACATTATAGTCTTTGGTAGAGTAATATTCCTCTGTGTTCATTTGTGACTCTTTGGAACCAATGGTCCCCAATTTCTTCCTTTGTTGTTATTGGTGGGTGTGAGATTTTCTTTCCCTATCTTTTGTCTTTTCTCTCTCTTTCCTCTTTCTTTACTCTTTCCACATTCAGTCATATCCATAAATTTGGAGAAAATCCTCATGGCAAAATGTTGTGACATGAAGCTCGAATATGGTCATTAAGGCGTCTTGAGCCTCGGAGCACTTTTCTTCTTCACTCGCTGTGTCTGGGGCATGCGCTCGTCGTATAAATTCCCTCACATTCAATCACACTCATCTATCTTTTACTTAGATTATGAAACTCTCTTCTCATGTTAAAGCGAATAGATCACGAACCACATAATCTTCTTGAATTCATCCGAAGAACTTTCATAATACTCTCACAGTAAGTGCGGTCACAGTGCGAAGCCGCCTTGATAAGCCTCTAATCAGTATGTAAAAAGTAATGAGTCGTTCTGACTTCTATACAGTTGACCTGTTTTTCAGATGATAGTTATCTGAACAATTTTCTTTATGAAGAATATCTTTGCTCGTAAAATGTGGAACGTTTTGCCATACATTCTCTTAATGGCGCTAAAAAATCGTAGGCTGATGCGGTGGTTGCAGGCTCTTTGCGATACAGGCTAGTTGTTGGAGGATACCCATAGTACCTCCACGCCGCGATACAGTTCATTCATGCGGTGGGGCATGGGATGCTTGCCCTTCACGCTATGAAGCTGTTTGGCGAGGTCCACTGGTCGTCCTCGACCTGGGGCCCAGAGGCGGAGTCCATGTATCCCCATTAAGACCAGGAAAGATTCAGCGTCGAGTCATGTCATCAACTATATGCAAATGAAATGCATGTTATACACAATTTCAAAATCATTTACAAACAATTTCAAATCATTTAATTGTTGCTGACTTTAGGCTCGATACTTAAGCGTGGAGACCCTTTATTGTCTGTTTGGTGGATCAGGCAAGTCAGAGATGCTTACTGTTATCACTCGATCCCTAAAATCAAATCTTTAAGGCATTTCAATTAGGGCAATACATAAACATTTACATTTAAAAAAATGCATTTACAGTGAAGGCATTCTATGCCTTTTCAAATTAATTTACAAAATAGATATTCGGAGTTCAAAATGGTTTTTCAAAATATCAAAGTTCAAAAGAAAACATGGAATGAATGCACATGTTAGAGCATACTCCGAAATTTCCTTCTTTATGACTCGACACTCCTCGATCTTGGGTTAAAGCTTTCAATCCTTGCTCCATCGCTCAAATTTACCTGCGCATTGGTAAAGCAATCGCTAAGAATTTTCATGCTTAGTGGTTCTATACAAATCCATTCTTCGATTTCAATTTAAAAATAAATATCTTGATTTAACAGTCAAAACTTTCAAACTTTATGTATGATCAAATAAATACAATACATATACTTGTTATATATACAATCGATTATAGTTTCAGTGATCATCCCAAAATACACTTTCATATTCAATATTTCACAATCTCAAATCAATTAAGACCTACTCTGAATTCAATGGTTTGCAATTCAATTCGGTTCGCAGTCAATTCAGTTACGCACTCACAATTTAACCTATGTCTTATTATACAAGGATATTAGAGTCAGAAGCACGGTCCATTGAAATGCGTTTGATATAAAACAGTTTATATTTTGGTATGGTCACATTTGGAGCTCTTTGATTGGTTATAAAATCGATTAATTTGGAACACTCTTGGAATCGATTCCCTCTGAGAGCGCTCCTTCGGATGACACATCATCTGATCGTTCACCCAGTCTTTGCTATTTTTTGGCCTATTGGCATACGATACATCATATCTGATAAGCGATTAACATTCTATTAAAGCGTTCGAATCTTTATAGCAAAGAGTACGGTACAATATACATTTGTATAAATAGTTCACTTTCCGTAAAGTCATGCAATTTTCATATGCAGACATTTGTCGTTATGAATCATTTAAAACAATTCAATATGCTTTTCTTATACATTTTAAACAAATCTTTCCAGATATTGTTGAGAATAGGAAATATAAACAAACGTAAAGAAAACTGAGGAATAAATTGGTAGAACAAACCCAGCTTTACACTTTGATTCAATCCTGGAATCTCAATCTCGATTTGGCTTTTTCCTTCGTCCCTTTATTTAAAAACTGTTATAGAGATATTCTATCAGTGTGGCATCTTTAGTGGTTTTGGTTAAGATTCGATTTTGGAGTTTAATTTGAGTTCCCGATTTGACAAGATATATATATATATATATATATATGGATTCTTGACTCGATAGACTCCACTTAGAGTCCGAGAACACCCTGAAATGGAGTTCGGAGACGAAGAAGTTGCAGCCTTCGAATTTAGAAATTGCATTAAAAATTAACTGTGCAGTAAGTGACTGTTGAGTGACTGACTGACCTCGATAAAGAATTATAACTTAGTGAGAGAGGGTTGGTCAATTTAACTGACATTATTTTGACTTCGTGACTTTCCATATAGTCGAAGCGGCTAAGCAGGTCGGACGAGAATTTAGGAACTAGAGTTGGAGTCACACTTAGTCTGAGTCAAAATGACCACAGGAAGCTAGTAGAGGTGTCCTGACCTGTTGAGCTCAGCTGACCTGTCTAAGCTTACCTATTGTCCTCCATGGGCATATGAATGGATTCTTGACTCAATGTTCTTTCTATAAGTCAGAAACCACTGTGGTCGGACTGAAAGTTATGACAGCCTAGGGGTTAGGAGATCCACGCATTAACAAATCAAGCCGAAGTAAGTGAGCCGGCTTAGCCGAGGCGGCCCAGCTGGCCAGAAATTTGACGACCTATTTTGGCCAAGGTGCCTTTAGCTAAATTGGTAGGGGAGTCTGTAGTAGGAGTGTATTAGTAGAGTAACATTATCAGGAGTAAAGGGCCTTAACTTAGGCTACAAGGTCCCAGAATTAGAGGGTCTCAAAGCCCCAACATCAATTTCATTGATGTAGCTACAATTACGAATGACTCACTACCAAATTCCATTTATTTCCTACTGAAAAGCCAGTTCTAAGGTCAGTTATCCAATCTATCCATAATATGCGGCTTCTATGGTTGAAATACTGAGCATTTCCCCTTAGAGTGATGACCACCACCTGACCCTTAGGATGAAAATAGCAAAATGCGGAGAAGGCTACCTCTTGGGGTTTATTGAAACTCCCACAAACTCAGGTCTACATGCGAAGCCCCTTGTCGTGAGGATGAACTCTTTCTCTTGCTCACTTTGAAATCACGGTTAATCATTCAGGAAATCTAAAGGAAAGTAGAGCTTTACTCCCTCTAAAAATCTCTCCTCTTTTCTGTTTTCCTTTTTCTTATGGATCACCCTTAAATTGTACTTTAAGGAGGAAACTTCTCCTCTTTCCTCTATATTTACAGCCTTACGCTTTCCTTGATTTTTCCTTCTTTATATTTCGCTTATATTTAGGTCCTCATTTTCTCACATTATTCCTCATTTAAGTCTCTATTATTTCCACTGCTCATTTATTTCTCTATTTCACTTAGACATATAAACTCATTCTGATTGACATAGGTGCAGTTTCTAATTCATATTTTTCTTTTCATGGGTTTATTTGAGTTCATCATTTCTGTTTGTAGCATATAATCCCATTTTAATCGTATTCATATAACAATTCGAGAAAAATACTGAGTTGGCTCAAAATTACATACGGAATATATAATAATTTTTTATTATAAAAATTCTAGGGTATTTTGAGATTGTTACAAACTGTGAAGTGCGACACGAAAGTGTTGCCATAAAAGACACACAGGTTTTGTATATAAATGATCATTGAGGTGCTAACAGTAGTTTTCGGTTTGAAAACAAATGAATTTGTTTGTAAATTATCATTGGATGTAATCAACCGATGATGGTTTTATCATTAGCGTCCGTGTGTGTGGTGGGAGTCGGTAAGAACTCAGGAATGTTGGGAGTCGGTAAGGACTCAGGGCATGGTACATGATTGAGTGTCGTCTTATTTCATGGCATGACATATAAGATTCCATAGTAGAAATTGCATATTTTACTTGGAATGTGAGATGTATGGTGTGAAACATGACTATTAAGTAATAGTTTAGGTGAGGTAACTCGCAGTAAGTTAACTTTGCGGGCATGGATCGCTATCACGGAGATAACATTTAGAGTAAATTAGATGGAAGCTCATTCGAGGCTACAATTGTGAAGCTGACATGTGGCTTTGATAAATCTTTTAAAACTTTAGAACTCATCCCAGTTACGGTATGTAATAATGATAAGAGAATCGTGATCGAACTATTGAGTGTTTTAAATACATTCATATTTTAACTTAAAGATGGATAAATGGATCTACGATAAATGGGACCAATAATGTTGTAGTATCAAGTTACTAGAGCATCCATGGGTCTTTGATGCAAGTTCGGTATTAAAAAGCTTGAAATTCTCATAATTACCGGAATAAGTATTTCCACGGGTTGGCCAGATTGGTGGCTGGGATCCCCAAAGTTTTGTAAGTCATGACGGCTCATCTACAGGTCACCTTCAGGATGGCTCTGGCTGAATTAAAGGGTTAAAATCAACATTATAGGAGCTCTGAATGAGGATTCATCGACTAGTAGGCTATCTTGGGATTGCATCGATTTTGTTTTGTTCTGAAAGATGGCACCTTACGGATGTTCATCTGTCGCGAATAAATAAGATGACCGGTGAAAAACAAATACACATTCTTAGACAAATGAAGACCTCTTTGATCGGTTGAAGGAGTGGTGTCTTTTTCTAAAATAAGACTTGCGTCGAGGATATTATCAACGGGTAAAAGATAAAGATGTTAAAACAACGTTTAGAACTGATATGAGTGATTATGAGTTTTTATTAATACCTTTAGGACTGACTAAATGCTCGGCGGCATTTATGGACTTGATGAATCAGGGTGCTCAGGGCATATTGGACAGTTTGAGGTGGTGTTCATCAGTAATCTATTTGTATTCCAGAGGATGAGCAGGGAACATGAGAGCAAAAATTTGGAATAGTTTGTAGACTTTTAAAGAGAGAAACAATTGTATCTGAGGATTAAGCAAATGTGATTTTGGCTTAAGGAAGTTTCGTTTCCTAGGCCGTATTGTTATAGGAAAGGCATTGAGTTGACTGGCTAGGTGAAGCTATTGTAAATTGGAAGCAGCCCCGAAATGTAACATAGGTGAAGTTTATTAGGTTTAAGCAGATCTTCAGCGATTTTTAAAGGGTTCTCTCTCATGCTTCCTCCACTAAAATTATAGAAAAGAGGGTGAAATTTGGATAGATGACAAAATGTCGAAGCCAGTTTGATCAATTAAGAGAGAATCATACAATACAATATAGGTGTTGACTCGACTTCTCACGGTAAAAATACACATGTGTATTGAAGCCCGAGGAATGGATTGGGGTGTGTATTGATCTAAGATGGCAAGGGGAAATTGGCATATTCTCAGGGTTGAAACCACATAAATTAAATTTATCATCATGATCTGGGGCCCCGGTTCTTGGTAGTATTCGCTTTGAAAATCGCGACCATTCACCATATGGTAAGAAAGATGCTTAAGTATATCGATTATAAAGTCTAAAATACATAATCATAAGGAACTTGACTTGAGAAGCGTGAAGGTGTTGGAATTGTTCAAAGATTATGATTGCATAATAGATTACCACCCAGAAAGCTAAATGTGGTTGGTGGATGCCTTAAACGAAAGAGCGGTTTTTAATTTTATCAACTACAACCATTGAAATGAAATTTACACCTAATGGAGCTTTATTATCTCAGAGTTCAAAGCTAAACTTGCCTTGGATGATAATTAATGCTCAAAGAAATAATGATGTCGCATTCTGGCTGTACAATTAGTCGGAGAGCTAACAAAGGCGACGTAATTGGTGGATGATGGAGGTTTATATTATAAGAATAGATTATGTTTCACCAGGCGATAAAAATTAAAGAAGATTAATTATAAGCTCACGTACCATATTCACCAGCCATCTAGAAGTAGCAAAGATGTACGAGGATTTTGACGGTATTATTGGTGGATGGGATGAAGAAGGATATAGTACGTAGATTATGTATCCAAATGTTTGACTTGTCTCATTAGTATTTGAACACAATCTTAGTTTGATTACATTAAATCCATTCAATTCCTGATGAGTGAGACAACATTGTTTATGGATTTTCTTGACGAAACTTTCCCTCACCTGAAAGAGCATGTCTACATTATGGGTAATTGTTAATAGACTCACAAAGTGAAATATTTCTTGCGGTCGTTTGATTATTACGTGGATTAATGTTTGTTCTATGGAGTGATTGTTGATTACGTGGTGTTCCATTATCAGTTATGTCTGTGAGATCATAGTTTATCGAGGTTTTGGAAAGAATTACGGTTATCTTTAGTTTACTCGACTTAATTTTAGCACGACCTTCCACCCATGAGGCGATGGACGATCTGAAAGAGGTAAATCTGTGTTAGAAGACATGTTCTGAGGATGTGCGGTGGGTTTTCTTGGAAGTTGGGATAGGTACACATTCCACGATGGAATTTTCTTTGTAAACAAATGGTTTCGATCGTATTGGCATGGCATCGTGTGGCTTTATATGGTAGAAATGTAGAACCCGTGTGTCTTGAATAAAGCTGAGCGAGTATAAGGTAGTTAATTAAGACATAATGAAGATCTGAAAGGTTGGATAAATCAACAACGGTTATAAATTGCTAGTGATCGACAGAAGATGTATGCTGATCTAAAGAGAAAATATATCAAATGCGTAGAAGAATAAAGGTCTTCTTAAAAGTATTACCATGGAGAAAGATACTGGAGTTGGAAAGAAAGGAAACTAAGTCGAGGTTTATCGGCCCATATGAGATTTAGAAAATTATATCATTAATGGCTTATCAATTTGGCTCTCCCTCATGAGTTGTCCTAAGATTACATGATGTTTCCATGTATGTCGATGCTTGAATCTGGATTGAATGAATCACACATCTTACGTCTGAGAAGTCTGAGTTCGACAGGACTTCACGTATGATGAGGAACGAGTCCATTCTAGCTCGAAGTGATCAGTTGCGAAATAAACAACCTCTCTTTGGTAAAGTACTTTTGGCAATATCTCATGGTATCTGAAGAAAGACTTGGAGCTAGAATCAGCAATGGGACACAGTACCCATGACTTTTCTGTGGAATTTGTTATGAATTTGGCGAAATTCTTTTAAGGGGGAGAGAAATGTAAGGCTCTAATTTATGCCCTAGTAGTTTTATGACATGTCTAGGGTATAATGGAGGTAAAAAATGTGTATGTCAGGGTGCAGATTAAATATTAAGGAATGAAAAAGGAGATAATCAAAATTAATTCGGGGAAGTCGAAATAAATTGGTAAATTGACAAATTCAGGACCTAAGACATAAATTAAAGTTTTATAATGTAAATATATACAGTTTAAAAATATTTTTATATTAAATATCTAGTTAAATAAAGTTGGAAGGACTAAATGCAATTTAATAAATGGAATTGATCACATGTAGACACATACCCTTAGTTTCTAGAAAAGTAAAGAAGGTGGAGGAAAGTTTTTATGGCTTATCCAAGCCATAAGGTTGTGTTAAGGGTGAGAAAAACCCAACTTGATTCTTTACAATTTCAACTATCCACCCCACTCAAGGAAAACAAAGAGAAGGAGAAAGAAGAGAAGGGTAGATTTGAAGCCGATAGGAGCAAATTAAGGTTTGGGAACCTAACTCTCTTTGTGTATGTTTAGGTACATCTTAAATTGGTTATGATGTTGAATTTATGGTGTAATTGTGACATAAGGTTAGTTATGACATTTAATAAAGTAGTAAAGATGTGTGAATTGGTGTGTAGGTGTTTGGGGAAACTCATCATTTGATCAGACTGTAGTATGTTTTTGGACATAATTTGGCCTACATACCTCCAAATTGGATGATTCCAATTGGAGATTAAATTTAAGACCCATGGCTACAAATGTTTAGAAGGGATTAAGAACTAAATCCTGCTCTAAGACCTTTGAAATTGAGTTTGATGTTAAGATACTGATTCTGTTTCCTCAAAGGGAGCAATTTGTGTTGTTTGAGCCATATCTTAAGTTCTACTAATTCCAAATGAGAATTGAATCAAAGTATACTTAAGTCTGGAGCACCTAGAAAATACTTTCCATGAAGAAAAGTATGGTCAAACTATGTTTCTATCGTTCCTAGAAAATTTCAAATATGGGACACGATTATGTTTCTAAACTAATGCAGGAAACGGATTCGGAATGTTTAGGCCATACATCCTAATTTAAAGGTTCAAATGACCTGATTTTGATCCATTGGAAACTTAAAATATAGGGGAGCATTTTTTTAAAAGACCACTTTGTTAAAAGAAATATTACATGATAATTATGTGGCATGGACTGCTATATGCATGATTACTGTACAATTATAATGGTGAGTGTAAGTATGATATGTATCTTCTCGATACTATGATAATCAATATAGAGATACATATACTTAGATACTGTATGACGAAGTAGTGGATAGATAGGCATGCCTATAGGGACTCTGTGCGTTGCATACCATGCCACGGACCCCATTTGGGTCATTATACGGACCACAATTTAGGTCACTTTCCAAATAAATATATTCTTGTATTATTCTTAGCATATAGGTTACCCTCACGGGTACACCTACATGTAATTTCTCGTTATCCACTTCTAGTAGGGTACTTAGGTTAATCTTTATATGAAATGTGTTATGGGTAATAAACAATATGAGCATATTCTTGTAGATATAAAATGATTACATTGTGCCTATAGGCTTATTTTATGTCTATTAATAATGTTACAACTATGTTGTGTGAATATATTATATGTGTGTGATGTTATTGATGATCATCAAGAGTGGTTGTCCATATCATATTTGTTCCCCACTAAGCTATATGCTTAACACGAATTATTTGTCTAGTATAGGTATTAAAGTTAAAGTTAGCCTTGAAGACACCTCGCAGCCAAAAATGAGCACAACGATAAGAGCTCACCAATGTAGGTGCAGGTTTTTGCTGATAAATATAATAATAACAATATTTTGTTACTCAAATGAAAATGATTAAAATATATTATTAGTGCTGATATATATATATATATATATATATATATATATATATATATATATATATATATATATATATATATATATATATATATATATAGAAAATATATTATGTAAATGATATTTGAACACTCCTATAGTGGTATTTTATAACATTATGTTATATGTGGACATGAACTTTTATCATTTTGGTAAGAATGAGATTAAGGAAAATTCAATCATGGATCAATGTCTGATTACATCACGGGTAACCTCCATCACTTAGGATAGAAGCGCTGGCTTTGTGGCATTTCTTTAGGCATGGTGGCTATATATGGGTGAATGTTTTCATAGGCAGTGAAGTGTTACATAGAGATACGGATCCGAGGGGAAAGAACTTGATGTTGCTACTGCTATAGTATCAAACTATGGTGGTCTGTAGCCCTGAGGTGGTCTGGTAGCATTGGACTGAGTTGTAGCCCTAAGGTGGTTAAAATATTCCAGCTTCTAATAATCACCAGTCTTGTAAGGCTAAGATTGTTGCTACGACTGATTTTGGTTTCTTAGCTTAGGACCTTTAAACAGCTGATGACCTTTACCTTCTAAAACTATCTCATTGAAGGTAGCCGCGTAGGAGGTCCTATCTCTTATTTGAAGGCGACTTGGGAAGGTACTGACACGGAAGGATTAGTAGAAGAGTTCCCTTTTTCGAGTCTGACTTAAAAGACATTTAGCCCGGCCTTGTCGTTCTTTGGCTGGCGGAGTCGACGAGACGAAGTGAAGTGATGCAAAACTAAACCCCCCAAGTCCTTCAAAATCAACATGAAGAGCCATCGATAACTAAACTAAATCTTTTTCTCTTCTACTTAGGCAATATAGGCATGTGCACATAATTCATTGATTCTATAAGGCGATTGATCCCAGATCGCTATTGAGAATAAAACTCTTGAACCTCATATTCCTTTCTTGAAGGAAACACGTATATGTCAATCTCAGCCAAATCTTCTTTAGAAATTTGATTGAGTTTATAGCCTTCTGAGATGATCCCGAACACTCTTTTGTGGAATCTCATACTTTGCAAACGTGCACTGTGAATCTTTCGACATAATTTTTTTAATACAAATGTCGTTTTGAATGCTTGCTTCCCACATATCTAACTTAGTAGCATAATCCTCATTAAATACTTTTGGGTTTAACGAGTTCGACCTTATATCCCCATTTTTCCTTTAGAAAGTTTCTCATCACATAACTCAATCCCGAATAATTCTTCCTCGACCTCACATCCGCAGTTGAGTGAATGCGTTTATTTTAGTAGCCATTATCGAAACAAAAATGGAATTAGCGAAATAAAATTGTAGATGCAACTGCATGCTTCAAAAGCGCGAAAAAAAGCTCGAATGCCAAAGAGATGAAATCGTCAAAACATAGCTAATGCGATCACACCAAAGGGTATGCGATACTTGGCCCAAAGTTGTGTTTGAGATTAAATTTCTTCCCATGAAACCTAGCTCTTATACCATGTTGAAATTAGGAAACTCTAATTGGGAACAAGAAAAAAACGGAAAGTCTTATTTTAATGAATTAATTGAAATTACATAACAAAGGTCTTTATAGGCATAGGCTTATAGGAAGAATCACAAGAAACAAAATCTAGAGTGCTAAGAAAAAGAAATCCTACCAATAATAGGAAATAAATAATATGAAATAATTTAATTTAACAGCAAAAACATAAACAAAACGTGTTGAAAGCTTTCATTAAAGAAAAATGTGATCCTCAAAGCGGGTGATTCAAAGTCTGATGATGA
The DNA here is from genome assembly GCA_016808115.1 of Tetrastigma voinierianum. NCBI lineage: Eukaryota > Viridiplantae > Streptophyta > Magnoliopsida > Vitales > Vitaceae > Tetrastigma > Tetrastigma voinierianum. The sequence continues at coordinate 39,332 of JAEQBH010008290.1, read as the reverse complement.
GATTCTAGGATCAAAGCGTTTGATACATCCAACCCTTATTTAAAGGAATAAAATCACATCTTGGGGGCCTAATTGGTAAGTGAATAGGATCCTAAGTTGATTATATTACATAAAAGATCTCTTTCCCTACTTGGATTGTCAAACTTTCTTTTTTTGGTGTTCTAGCCAATTTTCCCACTGCCTTTGGGAAGTAGTAGTGCAAAATACATAGGAAGTTGTGTGAAATGCCTACTTTTCTCCTTGACCTTAATCTACTTGTGATCATGCTGTCAAGGACTGACTCGACTAAATTTCTTCGAAATCACTAAACTCATATGAGAGATCGAGATCATCCTCATTTATGACCTCATGATTCCCAAGAGTTGTAAAAGGACTTAAAAATGCCTAAAAGCACACCAGTAATTAAGAAAATAATTAGTAACGATTTAGGAACATAGCTAGGGGTGAGCATGGTTGATGCTGGAAATTATATAAATATATAAATTAACAACAAATTCCGCAATGAGGTATCACAAAATGTTTAAGAATAAAAATTATATGTTCTTATAGAAAAATTTATACGGCATTCGAAATACGTTGATATTGCGAGAAAATTAAAATACAATAGAGCAATGTCATATCAAACTAAACAATAATTTAATAGAAGTGCTTCACTTGAAAGAATAGGAACTGCTTCTTCGTTCTTCTATTAATTTGAATGCATTCATGCACGCAAGCGCCTTCTCTTCTTGTACGGCTTGAAGCACTCTTCTTGCAACTTCTTCACATATTGAATGGACCAGTAATCATGAAGAGAGTTATCATCATCATCATCATCATCATCGATTCATCATCATCATATAGAAAAATCATGTTCTCGACTTCCAATTTATGTTGCTTCACAAATTCGCTATTTTATTTTACATTTATTGTCTAGATACTATGATATGTGTGTAAAAATTTAAATTATATGACAGTAATAGGCCTATATATAAAATTTATTTAATAATATATATATATATATATATACCTATATATATATATATATATATATATATATACATATATATATATATATATATATATATATATTATTTTGTATAATATTAGTATTTTTATTTTTCGATTAGTTAACCAAAACCATGATTTTGTATTTTGTAAACCTAAACCTAAATCGAAATCGAGAATTGTATTATAAAACAAAAATAAAACTAAATAGATTAAGTCAATTAACATTTTTCGATTTAGTTTTAGTTTGGACTTTGCAGTGCCGTTGGTTTCTTAAGCTTTTTTGCTCACTTTTTAAACATAACAATTGAGACTAGTTAAATGCAGTTCCCAAACACAAAAGACTTTTTAAAATAGAAAAGTTAAGTGGGAAAAAAAATGTCCATTTTAAATGGTCATGTCATTTGAGTTTGTGAGATTGTCTCTCTAGACTATAATTATTTGGCAGCGCAGAGGCATAAAGCCTCTTGGGGCCTTGAGGCGGGTTTTTTAAATTAGGGCACACCATATATGAATATTAATTTTATGATGGTTATTTCTATTTTTACATTACTTTCTCGATTTTATTGGCTATTTTAGTTGATTTTTTTTGCTTATTCTCCTTTTATATAGAGATTATACAGTGGTTGAGAGGGTTATGACATTTTTTTTGTAGTTGAAACATGCCAGAAATGGGATTGAGGGCTGAAATCTCGAAAATTAGGCATCTAGGGATAAAACTACATCGTGCTGTGCTCTGGGACTTTCCCAATATCAAGGATGGGCATTTTGGTTTGTTTAAAAAGAAAAAAAAATGAGACCAAAATGACGTCGTTTTGGTCTCTTTTACAAACAAAAATAAAAAGCTACAGAACTCTCTACAGGCTTGAAACCAACACATAAAGAAAATGGAGAAGCAGGTAAAGCGCATTAATAGCTAGAATTAATTGGGGCTTGGGCTTTAAGCGCGGATGAGATGCACCTTTGATAACTATTCTCTAGACTAGGCCATTGATTAATTGAAGTCCAGTTGAGTTAATCATTTTGGACCTAACTAACCTAGTTTGAGTGACCCAAGCTAGGGGAAGATGAGCTTAAGTTGCTTAAACTCAATAGAAGTTTATAAATACCCTCCTTAAGAATCAAGGCTTTGGTCTTACTTCTATTTACTTTTGAGAGAGAGAGGGCTCTAACTAAGACCCTAGAGACATTGTCACCATATTTGTATTAGATTCAAGGAAAAACAATCATAGTAGAAGATTGTTTGGTATATACAATGTACATCATCTATGGCGTCTTTGAGTAAACCTTTTCACTAACAAGTTCTAATATGGGAAAATCAGTTTATAAGTTATGAAATTAAACACTTCCATATCCTAAACTTTTTATTTTTCTATTGCTTTAGTTTGCGGAATTAAGAGATACAGAAAGGATAACATCTTACTATCTAGTTCGGGGATGAGAATGTGAGTAATCTAAATTTCTTTATATAAAGCTTTACATCATTCTTTAATGAAGGTGTATTTTCATCTCCATTAGTCCGAAAACACCACAAGTGTTCATCTTTCATGTTAGTCAGCCATGAGGCATAGATCACATGGTTTGCTCCGATAACTTGTTAACCACAAAATCTCATGCCCTTAGGTGAATTTCGCCCAGGAATGGGTCGTTGCTATGTAGACAACACATTACGTTTTTCCCCAACTTCACATTCTCAAAGGCGATGCTATGTGTTCCCTCATTTAAATTAAACTTGATTTCATTAGCAAGTTTGTGCATAATTCTTACTTTCTTGCTCGTTTATTAATTATGCTTGTGCTACGAGGATGATACTCAAATGCAGAAGATGATTGGGACGGGTAGGAATATATGCGATTCTGCCGGGATGTTCGGGGAAAGATCGAGAAATGTTAATAGAAGGGAGTCCATTTTCAAAAAAAACCTCCTGAAGTCAGAGAATGAAGAAAGAAGGCAAATGTTTTGGCGTCTAAGTAACTATTGCATGTATTGCTCAACCTTCTCAATGTTGGGAAGATTTTATATACATGGTTGAATCTTGTTTTTGGGCATGTGTGTGTCTAGATGTCGTTGTTTGGGAGAATGACGGGATCTTCTTTTTATGTATCACTATGAGAGAGTTAGGTAAAAGAAGGTTGGGGAGAGAAGAGAATGTATCCATAAAATCAACTTGGCTTGACTAAAAATAATGAAACCCTTTGCCTCTGGGTTAGCCCTATGGATGTAGGTTTAGTTGAACTGTGTAACTAATCTCACATTAGGCGATTCAAACCACATTCCTATTTCTTTCTTTGCACTTTCATCTTGTTCTTCATTTTCTCCAATTTGTTGCGATCATTTACTGCGTTAGTAGTGCACCCTGTTTTCTGAATTAAATCCCGATTATCAGTGCACACCTACTATTTAATAGGCAAGCTTGTCTACAATAATGCGCGTGAAAGAACATAGCAAGTTTCCGGCGAAGCTTTCTATGTTAATCTTTTTTGTCATTAAACCATTTTGTGTAAACATGTTTAAAGTTCCAAACAAAGTGAAGTAAAAGCGAGCAGTTACGGTGTATGCGATTGAAGAAGTGAGCGATGAGATGAAGTACTGGCCCGTGCTTCCCTCGTTATTTCAGGTCTTGATGGAAATACCAAATTTGAACGATTAAGATGAAAAACTTCTGTTTTAATCCCGAGATCTTTGGGATTTGATCGAAATAATTGACCGAACCGGATGATGATGAGGCTGGTACAGAGGGAAAGTAAGAAGAAAGACTCAAAAAGAACATTGTTCTTTATTAAATGGCTTGATCCATTGAAAATATATTTTCAAGTTATGGGAGCGAGCAACATCTGGGTCTGAAGGATTTACGAGGAGTTCTGGCGGGGATGCGAAGTCATTAGAAGTAAGTTTGAATCCCGCCAGTGAGATTCCTGGCTCATAATTCATAAGAAGGCCGTGTTAATTAACATGCGAATTTTCTCTCGGGTCTACATTCATTGTCGACAAAATGAGGGTCCTTGAGGCGACGTTAGCGACGAAACGGTGGTCTCAAAAATGTCTTGCGGCTTGACCCAAAGGGTGATCATGTCGTGTTTGCGATTGAAGAACGAGGTCATTATTTTCCATTTGATGAGTTGATGGGATATTACGGCTTTCGTGAAGCTACGCTGACGTGCGGCGAGCAAGCGAAGAGAAAGGCTTCCGCGTTAAGAGACTTCATACGACGAAACTGACTATAACAGACATTTTGGGCCAGGAAGAGGAGGTTTACTGTGAAGATTAAGGAAGGATGAGGCGTTGGAAGGTGATGATGTGTGGGTTGATGCCTCTGCGATTACTAGGCTGTCGAGCAAGTGCGGGGAAGATGGAGAGCAGCGCTCTCAGAAGGCGGGGAGAAGAAGATGAGGAGGAGTTGAGTTATTTATGCGGAATCCAGGCTTGATAGAAAGCTCGGATGATACCATAGTTTTGGATAGTGGTTGTTCGCCCTTTGTGGTGCAGTTTTTGTTCAAGAACTGATGATCATAAAATCCAAAGTGAGTGGTATGTAAAACAAATGCAAGTTAGGGGAAAAGAACATGTAATTAAGCGGTGGTGGAAAGCGTTAAGCTTCTTCACAACGTGCTCTTTGTTCCACAAATTACTGAAACTGCTGAAGTGTTAGGACTATTGGTGTGCAGCGGTTCTGGTGTTGTTTGAAAATTCTTCATTTATATCAAGGCAGAGAAGATGGCAATTAGTATTTAATAAATATGACCTGAAAGTAAGTTGTTTCCTTTACAATTCTTACATTTGAGAAGCATGTTTTGTTTATTAAGGAAAAGATGAATCAGCAGGTGTGGCACTTAAGATATGGACACCTAAATACCAGAAAAGATTAGCTTCACGCATCGAATGATTTAAGGTTTGAGTATTAGATCTGTAGTTTTGTGAAGCATGTGTGTAATAATAGTAAAACCATTTCTATTAATCGTGACTCAAATCATTAGATCTTATGCATCTTTGATTCTGTAGTCCAATGGCAGGTCTTTTGGAGGAGGCAGCTATTTCTTGTTATTTCTGGATGATCCTTGAATGGTGGGTATATTTAAATTCAAATCTGAAGCTTCGGCATGTTTTAAGAAGTTTTAAAACCTTCAGTGGAGAAGCCAAGCTAAACCTTCTGCATCAGGCATTCTGGCTTGCATGTGGTGGGGAGATTTCTCTCAGACTATTTTTGGAATGGAAATGGATCAAGGAAGTGGCGGCACCGCTTCTGAGCAGTAGTTGTGGCGGAGCAGAAGAATCTCGTACAGAAAATGATTGAAATGGCAAGGAGTTTGTTGCGGCGAAAGGGTTGCTGAACCAGAATTAAAGGGAGAAAGTGTAGCTACGGTTACATATTAAATTTATCTCAATAGAAGGCATTGGATCGACACCACATCACGACTGAATTTGTTAGGAGCCACTGTTTAGCCATTTGAAAATCTTTAGTTTGCATTGCATATGCTTTGGTTGATGCTCTCGTATAACAAACGATGAAATGCGTCAATGTATTTTGTAGGTTATTCCTTTAACTCCCAAACTTCTGAGCTATATGTAGTCATCAATTGCAAGGTTATTATAGCAGGGAATGTCATTTTCAATGAAGAGAGGCAAGTTGGGATTGTGAGAAAGTGAAGAAGGAATTGTGCGATTTGAGTTCCCATGACATGGGCCAAGACTGAGACACCCTTCCAAACACCTCCAGCTCTCATCCATACTTGTCCTCAGGTTCTTGACCTCGTCGAGTGCGAGAGAAGCTGACTCTCTCACTGTCCAGCTCCGCAGATGATGCTCCTCCCTGGAAGGCCAAGATCTACCGTAGAATTTGTACAGCGACCTGAGCTATGTTTATTTCTTGATCAGAATAATTTTGAAGAAGCGGCTGAAAAAGGAATGGACGATGCCGTGAATGAAGAATTGCGACAATACAAAGAAATAAAGCGTGGGAGTTGTGAATCTTCCCGAGAAAAGGCTATTGGAGTAAATGGGTCTTGAAACAAAGTTTATCCCGGGATGGAAGCAATTCAAAAAACACAAAGCCCGATTAGTGGCAAGGGGTATTCACAACAACAAGGTGTGGATTACGAAAACTTTCTCTCTGTTGCGATTTGAAATTTGTAGAACTTCTTTATCATTATATAATTAAGTTAGTCTGTTTATCAATTTGATGTTAAGTCGACCCAGCTTCTTGAATAGTGGTGGAAGAAAGAAGTTTATATCGGCTTTAAAAAAGGTTTATTATTTACGGAAAGGAAGAAATGGGTTTACAAATTGAATAAACCTTATCAATGGATTAAGCAAGCATACCTCTCTCTGACACAGTATGCGAAATTGATTCTTACTTCCTATCGAAATGGCTTTGAGAGAAGTAGAATAGACCCTCTTTATACAAAAGGCAAGATCAAAATTTTCTTTTTGTATGTCTTTATGTTGATGATATGATATATATGGGTTCATCTCTTCATATTGATGAATTCAGAGTAGCCATGAAAAGGAGTTTAAGATGACAGATTTAGGTTTATTAGTTACTTTCTTGGAGACCGAAAGTAAAACAAGTTGAAACAGGGTGTTTATCTACAAAGAAAGTATGCTATGGATCTTCTCAAGATTTAATGTGATGATTTGTAAGACAGTGCCCCTACACCTGTAGACACAAATGAGAAGCTGCAATTAGATGATGGGACTGGTTGGGTGGATGAAAAGCTTTTCAGAAGCATGGTTGGTGGTCTAATTTACCTGACACACACGAGGCCGAGCATTTACTCTAGCATTGGGCATAGTCCTCAAATTCATGCATTCTCCTCAAGCATCTTTGGTTAACAGCTAAAGCTAGTTATGCGTTATGTGGCTGGAACTGTGGATCTTGGCATATGGTATTATCATGTATCATCTTTTAAATTAATTGGCTTTACTGATAGTGATTGGGCAGGATGTATAGAGGACAGAAAGAGCACTTCAGGCTACATGTTCAGTCTTGGTTCAGGAGCTATTTCTTGGAGCTCAAAGAAGCAAGCTACTACAGCCTTGTCATCTTCAGAGGCTGAGTATATGGCAGCCACTTCTTCAGCTTGTCAAGCAATTTGGCTAAGGAGGGTGCTGATTGATCTTGGCCAGAACAGTTTGAGAGAAACTGAAATTTACTGTGACAACCAAGCAGCCATTGCATTGTCAAGAACCCAGTCTATCATGGCAGGACAAAACATATTGACGCATAAGGGCTCACTTCATCAGAATCTTGTTTGAAGGAACTATAATCTTGAAGTATTGTGGAACGGATGAACAAGTTGCTGATATCTTGACAAAACCTCTGCCAAGAAATAAGCATGAATATCCGCTCACTACTAGAGGTCTGCAAGTTTGAATCAAGGGAGTGTTAAGAACTGATTCAAAACTTCTGAACTCTCTTCTTTGCTGCACTTTCATGTTATTGCTTCTGTTTTCTCAATTTGTTACTGATCATGCACACGTTAATATAGTCACCCCTATTTTCTAGATTGATCAATTATCGGGTTTGTACCCTGCCTATTTAATAGGCAAACTTATTTGCAAAATGTACGCAGCAAGAACAAAGGCAAAGTTCAGCAGAAACTCTGTGTTCATCTTTTTTTGTCATTGATAATTTATTATAAGCGTGTGTCTGGTTCCCAACAATCTCTTGTGTCTTTGCATGTATGATAGTTTATTTTCTGTTGTCTTTAACCCTAACTAAATCATACGATTTCCATAGATGATTTATAATATAGTGAGCCGTGTTCTGGCTTATGGTGAATCACTTATTATGAATCAGAACATGCCTGCCAACAAACAATTTTTCTTACAATTGGCATCAGAGCGTGTCACTCTAAGATACGAAGTGAGATATGTGGGTTCTCTAACTGTTTGTCTCTGGGTCTCATATGGACTCATTGAAGAAAGGTACTTTCCCTCAAAACAGAAAAATGTCTTCTACTTCTAACTCCTTCAATGCTCCACCTAAAATGAGTAGGAATCCAGGAGAAAACACCAATGTGACAGGTATAAAGGGATAAAGTGCAAGGAATGTGAAGGATATGGACATATCACAGACAGGGTGTGTGCTAACACACGTAGAGAAAAACAGGTCCTACACAGCAAAAATGAGGTGATGAGACTGAGGAGTGCAATGAAGAAGAGAGGACATTTGCAAATAGAATCCTGTACTTGCACAATTCAGTCTCTCTACAAGATTGTATTCCAGTAAGTCTCAAATTTTATAGTTTCAAGCAGGATGGTCTACCAAGTTGTAAAGTCATATGTCTCCATGTCAACACTTGGTCAACTAGATGTTCGATGGAAAAAGTAGTGATGGTGAAGAAATCTCTGGTGAAGAGTTGGTCCAATCATACAAATCATACAAGAATAGAGTACTGCTCAAACGAAAAAATGAGTTGCTTAAACAGGTGCACGGTCTCAAACATTCAAGATGAACTAGAACAGATGAAAAAGACAGTCCGGATGTTGAATTTTGGTACCACAGTTTTAGACCAAATTCTGATGGTACTGGGCAAACAACTTAAAGGAGTCCGCTGAAGGATTGAGATACTAAAGGAGGAGGTCTGGGACAAATATTCCAGCTTCCAGAATACTGAATCTCAGAGTAGTGTTCAAAAAATCCTGGGCAATAAGCAATCCCTAAGACTTTAAAAAAGCCAGATGTTATTATTGTGAGAAAGCTGGGCCATATGCGAAGGCACTGCTCCTTACCACTTAGTCGACAAAGAAGAGACTAAGGAGATTCAGCCAAAACGAATATGCCTTTATTCTTGAAATCGCACGATTTCCATAAATGGTGATTTTTTAACATGCTTGTTAACGAATACTTTTTCTTACAATTGCCAACAGGAAATGGTGATTTTGTTGAATGTGAGAAGCACCCAAGAAAGGCATGTGGGACATGAGAGATTTATTTCCTTGAGGAAGGAATCTCCAACTCTGACAACAAATTGGTGGTCTGAGTATATTTTGGAAAGTTTAATGGACAATGTTTTGGAAGAGACAAAGAAGGACAAGGGTAGGGTAGGGTAGGGTATAAGTAGAGGGAGAGGGAAGGACATTCAACTGATATTATGTGTTGAAGCCGAATGACCACCAGATACTGTCGAGCTACCCAAATCAAGTACCCAACAGCTAAATGATTTGGAGAAAAGTATTCTATATTCCCCAATTCCCAATTCCCAATCCCCCCATATCCTCCAGACGTGGGTGGGGACACACTGGGTGGGTTTAGAGAAGAAGTTTAACTTTAACTACCCAACACAATAAAAATTCGCCAACAAGATGATGGCCACAGCCTGTATCACCAGGTTTAAATACAAATTCTCACTCAGAATTAAATGCACGTCCCAATCTAATAATGGGAACATGGGATGGGATCACCAACAATTTTACAATTTAATGGCCCTGGCCTTGGCCCAGTAGAGGTGGACTAAGGACGAAATAAGTCTTCAATTTATTTTTTCAAGATTTGGCAGGAGGAGGAGATGGGAAGGAGTTAGGTCCCCAACCCCCAACCCAAACTATTTCTCCTATTCTCTACCTTTTTTTGAAAGATATTCTCTACCTTGTTAAGTTAGCATTTGACGGCAAGTAATCAAAAATCAAGTGAAGGGAGGGAAACTGGAAAGCCCATTTCCCCATTCTCTAGGTGAAAGAAACATCTTAAAGAATTTAAGAGACGAGAACAGCTCATAGTGAAGTTTTTGAAAGAAGAGAATAATTCTATCTTTTCTTTTCAATTTTTCAAGGTCAAAAGTATTATATAAGATATTTTGCAACTGATAGAACTCTTAGTTAAATGGAGTTATACATTCAATTTATAAATTTAACCTGTTATTTGCATATTGGATTCAACTTATACCAACTCAAATTTGCTTGTGAAATCTTTGATAATATCCTTCACTTAATTGCAAATCCTTGTAGGCTGATTTGTATTTGTTCCTTGTTAGATGATGATGAGGTCCAAGTATTTTCACCGTTGGTGTCTAGAGAACCAGATTATAGCGTCATAAGACTATGCCTGAGGCTGGGGGAGGAAACAAGAACATGGAACCACCTAGTTTACCATTTTTACTCTTGTCTGAAACAGTCAATAAAATGTCTAACAAGGATGGTAAGTGGTAAAGGTAAATAGTAAACAGACAATGGAATGGAGAATAGTGCTTCCTTTTTCGCTTTCAAGTGATTCAAATTTCAACCCACATGACGTAATGAATAATTTCATTTTGGGAGATATTAATTCATTGAGGTGGTAATCATCAAATACATACATCTTATGCTTTAAATAGATTGGCACTCCTTTTCATTACCACTAATGAAAGCTAAAAATCCACCAAATTCCACCACTTCAATTCAGTCATACTCTGAGCTGATTCCCAATGACCTTACAACAAATTTTCAAATTAAAAACAACACACCAATTCAAAACACTAGTACTTTTTACTAGTACTAGTGGCAGGTGATAAAGACACCCCACCTCCGCCATGAAAAGGGCTGAACTTCAGGTTAAGAGGTCACGTCACTATCATAGGAGGTTATTACCCTGCTAGGCCACCATAATCCACAAGCCGTCTTTAATGATCAGAGGGCTATTTAAAAAAAAAAGCCCCTTCTCATTCATTTTCTTTTCTTGGCCCCAAGAAAGGGGCAAAAAGACTATACTACTATTGCTCATACTAATAATTCCTATACTAAGATAGATAGATATAGTATGTCTATAAATAATCATCTAGCAAACTATTGAAGTAGGAGATTGGGAAAGTGTTTCAGCGGAACTGTGCTCCAGTGAAGGTCTGGCCAAAGGACCAGTGAGAAGGGACACAATTGGAGGAGACAACAGTGCGGCCATCGCTGGTTGTGACCTTGAATGACAGGCTCTGCCCATTTAGATAGTTGTTGCTCTGCCAGTTCTGGCTGGTTCCTAGACATTGACTGCCCATCAGTCCTTGACCCTTCACTGCCACACCATGAACGTCCTGCTCCCCCACTTGTTGCCCAGTCAGGACCAGGTTGAAGTAGGAATGGCCATTTATGGTGAACCTCATTCCTCCCTTCTCCTGCAAAGCTACCCTCCCAAAACCCACCCAACAAGGCAACAACAACAACAAATGTAGTTTGGGAAGAAATTACCACAGGATTTGTATTTACCCAAGAAGGAAAAACATTATATCTCAAAGTGATTTATTTGATTGCATCGAATGAATGTTTGATGCAACACAGATAGTACATACCTTCTGTAAGAGACAGGGACAATCCCAGCTCTGTATTGGGCAATGTGTGTTTGACAGGCTGAGAAGATCAAAGTGCTGAAGAGGAGGGTTGCACATCTCACTTTCTTATTCTTGGAAGGGCATTGGTGGGCAGGGTGGTGGCAGTGACCACAAACTGGAGTATTGAGCTCCAATTTTTGGTCATTTGCGCACCTAATCTCATAAGCAGACCCACAGCTCAGCCCACTGTTACCCCTTCCTTATTGCTACTGACAGAGCTGTGCTCCAATGCTATGTGTTCGTCCCATACCTTGGCTGTACAAGTTCCCACCTAAGCTTCCGTAAATCATATTATCCAAAGAAACCCAGCACAAATCCAATAAATAAACAAATAATCAGCTCTTCTTAAAGATGATTTTAGCCATAGGAAAAACAGAAATACTACATACCCATTGTCCCAGAAGCATCTACCCCCACCATAAGAGGTGGCATGAGCATCGATCCATCCTTCACCATGAACAACAGTACTCGGCACCAATGAAAGAAAACCCACCAAGCACAAATGTGCTCTGTTTTTTCTATATAGCACAAGCAAAGATTCTTCCAGCCTGGCTTCTGGGTTTCGTAAATATAAAAAGGAGTAGCTGGCTGTGATAAGTATGCAGCAAGCATTGTCCCTTTGAAAGAAGGAAAAGGTGGGGGAGGAAAGGGATGGATGATTACAATACACGAAGAATGAAGCTTCAAGCAGAGCAGGAGGATCAAGTTAGAATGAGGAGAGAGGGAGAGAGAGAGCAGGGTGGCACACACGAGGTGAAGTGAAGTGAGAGAAAACGGGAGGGAGAATATATAGGATTTTAGGGGTAGGGGTGGTGGGACCCTCATATTGATGTGACCCAACCCCAGAAGCCTTGAAGCCTTCCCAGATTGAATCAATTAATAGTCTCTTTCTTGTTCTTGGGACCAAAAGCCGCTAGTTGCAAGCGAGAGGGTTAAGTCTCTGCCGCTTTTGGGGTCCTACTCCTACTCTAGAGGTAGAGTACATTTAATGATAATGGGTTTTAAAGCCTAAGGACACTAGTTTTGGCGGTTTCAGATCAAAATCCCCGAATCAAATTAAAGATATACCTGTTCTCATCGGACGGTTATGATGCTTCTCCACCACATAACCACATACAAGCCTTCTCCCATTGCAACAACTGGCCTTTCTCTTGTCTCTTTAACCAAAGCAGTGAACTAAAAGTGAAATAGTCAAATGGTATTTAAGTAATACATTCAAATATTTATTAGGTTGTTGTTGTTGTTGTTGTGAATGTAATGCGACTGTCAGCGTCATCCCATTTCACATCTCTATGGGCCTTCGAATACGGTGACCGGTGTTTGACCAGTACTCCTCTACTCCCTCATAAACATTAATAAAAGAAAGTTAAAAAAGAGGGTTCTTCAGCTTTGCCTTTTGTGGGATGAGGAATGTAGAGGTGGGTGAATAGTGATAAGCTTTGTCAATTACCTTATGAAGAGGAGCACATTTTCATTTACTATAAACAGAAAACTGTTTGGTCATAATATTTTTATTGTTTCTATTTTTTGGATTTAACTGTTTTTATTTTGGATATTGCGTCTTTATCTTTTATTCGTATAGATTGTCCTCCATGTCGAAATCGTCGATCATTGGTTTCGGTTGTTGACATTTGTACCATGTTTAGCTTCCAGTGCGCATTATTAGTTAACATTTACGTGACTATATGTATTAGTTTTTTATCGATTCTTGTTCCTTATTTTTTTAGCCTGGTAACGTGATTCGTAATCGTGATGCATTGCATTATATGAGAAGGCGTCTGTTGTAAAGCGAAGGGAGAAAGGAAGACATCTCATAGGTCAATTTAACGTATGTGGCATTAAATATTTTATTTTTATGATGTTTTTATTTTAAAGTACAGTACTGTCCTTTATTGTATTTACCATTGTCAGGTAATTTCAGCATCTACTCTAGCCAAGAGCAAATGCATGAAAATAAAATGTAAGGATCTGATATCTGAATAAAAATACGAAAATTTGAGAATCATGGAAAAACCAGATAAAAATAGGGATATCAAAATTGGTTTTACCTTTACTATATAGTTAATACCATGACCATCATCTTCTTTTTTTTCTTTTTTCTTTTTTTGTTTATTTGTTTATTTGTTTGTTTTACTGAGGTGAGGAAGGGTTTATTAGCAGTTAGCTAGCCAGAGTGCCCTTCTGCCATCTGTCACCATCATGGAATAATATTTTATTGACAGAAGATGCATGGAAAAGGAGGTGGATTCTAAAATTGATTGGCGAAATAACAGGACCAGGATTCTCAGGCAGGACGACGACCATTAGTATTAGCATTTAAGGTTTTAACTACCCAACCCAAGAAACGTAATGCCGTATATTAAAGCTCCTCCCGTATCACCTGAGACACGTACATTTGTTTTCTTTGTCCTTGAGGTGACAGGACGGGGACTGGAAAGATTGTGATTATATGTTTTGTTGAGGATTTGGCCCTTTTTATCAACTATATACTACTTTATTTTCAGATAAATTAAAATGATTTACTTTCACTAGGGTAAAGGTAAAAAAACCTCTTATGTTTTAATATTTCATTTACACCTGAACTTATAGTCTAAAGAAGCTTCTCGCGTTTACCCATGTCACCCACTTAAATCTCTTTCGTCACAAAAAAAAATAATTACGATAACGGTTAAATAAGATAGGTGGCTATTGTCAGATATATGTGTGCGTTTTTTAACATAGTTTATGATGTTGGGATCAGGGATAAAAAAATCGAGTTTTTTAAGGCGAAACCATCATCAAGGCTCAAATGGTTTCGATTTGTGTAAGAAAAGAAAAAAGCATGAAAATCAATGGAAGGAAAATCGGAAAAAATCGTTAAAATCATGATTTTTATGGCATCGAAAATCTTATTTTTCGCGAAAAATAAGCATTTTGGAGCGCGACTTATCTTTGGAATTCTAAAAAATATCGGTGAATATCGGTAATAGTATTTAGGCTAGAAAAATTACATAAATCACAAAAATCATACAATCTCTTTCTGAAATTTCATAATCTGCATTCAAACTCAGTTTTAACTCAAATTATTTGTTTTCTTGTGATTTATCTCGATATTTTGAAAATCACATTATGAATATTCTCTTCGTCAAAGTGAATCTCTTCGTGAAATAATGTAATGCGAATGCATTGATGCCGTTTGGTTTAAATTACTTATTATCTTCATTCTTAATAAATTATAATGAATATTATTTTAAATAAGTGTATATTTGTTTATTTATGTATCTTTTTATGATTAATAAAATATTTATGAATTTGAAATATTTTTATTAATTTTATTTCTTGATATTTTTATCAAAATATTCAGCTGGAGTAATGTTTAGTCATATGAAATCCAAAAATCTGATATCTCTCAGTAATTCTGATATTTGATTCGCGGTTGGGGCTATATTGCATTTGGATACTATATACGTGGGTTGAACCCTCGTGGGGCATCATGTAATGCAATAACGTAAAATATCTCATTAAAAACAAAAAAGCACATAATATTTTATGACAGTTCGATAACTTCTACGTTTATGGAGTTGTGTAAAATCTCGATTTCATCTGATTTAAGGTTACAATTATTACATGTAGTAGCAGAGGCTGCTCTCTACATGACTCTCTATGAAAGCCATAATCATTCATAGTAAATTTAGAGATGAACTCTCCTTCAATTCCCTCTCAACAACCTCATTACACCTATATACATTATATCAATATAAGAATGAAGAACAAAAGAACATCATCTTTCACATAAAGTGAAAGACTTTTCAACATCATCTTTTGTTTTGATTAAATCTATTTTTATTTATACAGTCAAAATAAGAAATCTTACTTTCATTCCAAATTTTTATTTAATATTTTTATAAATTTTCTCTTAATTAAATTTTCTTACTTTATTAAATATATTATTTCTAAATATATATATATATATATATATATATATATATATATATATATATATACACATTTTAGTATACATGCTAGTTTAAGATTCAGATCAACCTTCAATCAATCTAATTTGCGCATGGGGTTCGCTTATGTAGCCCGTGAGAGGTTTGTAGTTATATTTAGGTTTTTGAAAAAAAAAAATTACTAAATAATTTAAAAATGAAGTAATATAAAATTAATTATAAGCAGTGTTTTCATCATGATTAGTAGCGTGGCATTAAGCTTGCAAAAAATTCAAAGCGTTTATAATGTCGTGAGTTAATAAGCATTGCGTTAAACTTGAAATTTTAATATGATCAATGGCTCCGACATTCTTTCAGTCTTGGTTAAACATTATTTTTCGTTGTCAGTATTTTAGTAATTTTTTAAAAAACCTAAATAGGTCCAATTTCCCGTGGGGGCTCTTATGGGAATCTTCCGATACGCTGTTTTGAGTATAATAGAAATTTAAAGCTATATTTGGTTCCCAAAAATGCTATGAAAAATCATTTTCTAAGTTTGTATGACATGGAAATTTTAAAGGAAAAATACAGAAGAAAATGTGAATAAAAATAATATAATATTTCCTATTTATTTTCCTTAAAAAATAATGGGGAAAATAATAAAGAAAATGTGGGGAAAATTATTGGAGTTATTTCTCGCTCATTGTTCACCATCTTCCTTTTTAAGTTTATTTATTAAAATTATCGTCAACCTTTGTAACGTCTACCACCACCACCGCTTCTTAATAAATATAATCTGCCTTGTACTTACCGTTTTCTACTTCATGGTTTCCTTAGATGAGGTGATTTCCACAAATCAATTTTTCTAAGAACAGATGTGTTGCATAAACAAATGGATGAACTATATGTGAAATATAGAAAATGTGTTGAGATCCCTATATATTGATCATGTATAAACAATTAACGATCTGCGGGGCCAAAAAATAATAAGCTTGTCTCGGATCGAGAAGTTATCTTTGTAATCTGGAATTGATGTATTTCCGACTACGAGGAAATTAACAAATTAAGAAAAAAAGTAAGCAAATAAATAAAAAAGCGAAATTATGAGAGTTTTTCAATATTATATCAATTATAACGATATACTTGTAAGGTGTTATTTATATAAGCGCAAAAGAAAATTAACGGATAAATCTTTTAAAAATGTAATAGATAAATGCAAAAACTGAACAAATAAAATGCAAAAATTCTATGAATGAAATCTAAAAAGTAAGTTAAATAAATAACTATATGAGTGAACTTGATTATTTACTTATCTCATACAGGCCTAGATATGGGCTTCTTCATTGCCCGTCATTCCCTCCGGGTTGAAAAGAACTCGACTCCGAAGAGTGATCAGAAAAATTTCTAAATCATGTTGGCCATTGATCAGATGCTGTCATTCTTTTGCTTATACAAATATCTCGTGTTTGATTTTCTTACAGTCTTGGAATTTGTGGTTGAATGTTGGATGTTCTTTGTTTGAAATTGGCAATGGCGGGAGAGAGCGGTCGGGTGCAGTGAATCAGATCTAGGGATCTTGATCTCCAGCTCTCTTCTTCCTGCCAAACTTGGTGTTTTGAACTGGATGAGTTAGTTTCAAGACTAAGGGAGATCGAGACAGGCAGTAGCGGTAGTGTAACACCCAACTGAATACCATTGCTTCCTATAAGGATGTGACGAGGTGTCGCTTTAGGAATTTGGGACTCTTTATCACGCTAAAATCTTGAATATCATTAATTTTGGTGGTAAGCGATATTTTAATTAGTAGGCTTATTCACAGGCCAAATTGTTAATCACAATTTTCCGGTGATGAAATTATTTTCAAATAAAATCCCAATTGGTCGTAAATTCTGGGCTCATTCAGAGCTATTTACCAACAAACAATTTACAGACTATTTTAGACCATTCTTTGTAGAAGAATTTGTTCGATGATGGTCTCAATAATTGATGATAACGAATGACAGCCAGGCCATGGCGAGATCTTAATCAGGGACCCAGGTCTGGCGTCACTTCAGCCCCATAGTTAAAGCCACCCTTGCCTTTGGGGTTTATACTCACGGGGAAAAACCCTCTTTGGTCCCGCCTTCCGCGCAAATCAAAACTTAAAATGGCCACTCTCAAACCTTTATTAGATGCCCTCTCGGCATCATCAATGCTTCTTACCAGCAATTCCACATTGGCAAGACAAAGTCCCCTTTATTTGGATTATCTTGGGTTCACGGTGTTATTTGGCGTCTTCGGAGAGATTCGATCTTGAGAAGTTCCGGCAGAAACTGGTCGATCAGCAGATGGCCAAGGGAGATGACCAGTTCTCCGTCACATGGATGTGCGGCTCATTGGTACGCCAGTGGGACATTTGTAAACCTCGACCTTTTCTTTCTTTTTTTCCTCAGCGGTTTCTATGGAAGAAAGGGTTTCTTCTTCTTCTTTAATTGGATTGTAGGTCGATGCGGCGGCTGAGGCAATTTGAGAAGAAAAGAGGGAAAGGTTTAACCAAAAGTCGACTCGAGCTTCTTTGTTGAGGTTTGCTTCTTGTTGCATGAGGGAATGAGACTAAAGTGTGTGATTGAGCTGAAGAAATGCCAAACGGACTGTTGCTAGAGATGATATATTCGGATATTTGTAAAAGGTGAGAGTAAAATGGGTACCAGGGGCGTAGCGAGATCGGTGTAGAAATGTTCTCATCGAAGATAGGAAAGAACTTAGGGATCGAAAGCGAGAATGCGTGCAAAAACCCGATGTCGTCGATCTGACGTCGTAGGAACATCTCCGTTGGTCAACCACCCTTCCCTCGCGCCGGATTGCGGCGCCGCCAGAAGCCATGGGAAAGCGGCGAAAGAAAGTTCTTCGGCGGAGAAACGAGAGAGAAAGAGATGGCGGCGGAGAGAATCATTGCAATGAGGATGGCGGAGGCGGCGATGATTATGGCGATGATGAAGCGCTTCATTTTTATCTGATCCGGCATTCAGAAGGGAGCCGACGGTTGGAGAGTGAAGATTTAAAGATTTTCTTTCTTTCACCCGATAAATAAGGCGAGTTCCTTCTTCTTCAATGAATTCTGAGCCATTTATAGGCCAAAAATTTTAATTGATAAATTTAAATTTTAGGTCACCTATTCGACCATTTCATGGTAATTTAATTTTTTTAATTAAGATTATAGTGGTAATTGGTCGAGTAATTTTTTGAGCGTAATTCAACTAAATTCTGAGACAATTTTAAACCAAAATTATTTAGTGATGATAAATATAGTCGGTGTTGGTGGAAATTTGGTCGGAGTACTCTTTTGACTAAATACGCTTTTTGGTCTCACAAATGGTAAGTGATTTTGGTCGATGGAGCGAGTTTTTAGGTCGATATTAATTTGATGGATAATCTAGTTTTAGTAGTAAATCTTGATCTTCTTAGGCTGAAGGCATGCTTGTGGGTTATGGGCTGATTACGATACCACGATTTTGTAATAAAAAAATCATACGTATGCCAATAAAATACCATCGTAGTGGTATTCATCAAAATCTATTACACATATGCACGAGTCCATTTACTTATACATGTATAATTACTATGGAAATATATTACATGCGTGGAATACAAAATATATTCCTTACTCCTTCATTGGAGTGTTCAACTTATACAAAACTATACATATGCAAAAAACTATACAAAATCGAAATTTGAAGCGCGTGGTGAGCATACATCTTTGAGATGGCACATGCTAGCGATAATGGCTATGTCTTGCCCTCTTGCCTCTACTTTGATACCTACAGGGATTGAACACCCATGCTAAACTTAACGCTTAGTGGGAAAATAAGCATGGACGACCTGGCGTGGCTAGTCTGAAAGCATACACATGACAAGTTCTTATCTTATACGACTCATGCCAACATATAACTCCTAACACTTATCATCTTATTTCATTTCCTTCCATATGGTTCCATAATATATGCATCTCTCTTTCATATGCATTTTACTAGTCTTTTCATGTTCAGTCATGTCTCTATTCTATGTCTTTTATTGTATATATCTATACTTTTCATATATGCATATTCCTATTACTTCTCATCTTTCAAGTTCTGACATTGCATTCATGTACTATTATATGTCATTTCTTATCATTGTATATATCGTATCTTATTTTCATCCCGAAAGTGGCTACAAGCCCATGCTATACTTTATTTCTTCATATATTTCATACTTGCTCTTGTTGTACTTTCGCTGTTATATCTATTTTTCATCTTATACTTTTCATATCATCTCTGTACTATTCGTATACTTCATATACATTTTATGCGTTACGATTCTATCTATATACTTTGTCTTTCATTATCACTTTATGTACTTTTCTTGTGTTGGCTTAAAAACGATATTTCCTATCTATCTTTATTTTTCATATTGTAACAGTTTCTATCTCATCTTCCTTATCTCAGTAAGTCTAGGCTTATACTTTTACTATCATATCATATACTATATGTTTTCCACATATCTTTTTCGTAGCATACGTTCTGTGCAATGCTGGCCGTATCGCTATCTTTCATCTTATACTTTTATATATTGCTTTACTGTATATAATCACCAAGAAAAGTGGATCACGAGACTATAAGGACGAAGGTCTTTGTAATCATTATGCCAGACAAATGAATATAGGACCGAAGGTCTTTGTTATCATTATGCAGATAATGACCTCTATAAGGGCAGAAGGCGCTATCATTCTATGAGAGGCCCAGTGACCATATGGGGCAGAAAAGTGTATCATTTATCTGCCAGTTCTCGGCCCAGGCCAGTTAGCGGATCAGGCAGGGTTCGAGTCATGAATGGCGGGATTGGGACTCTTTGCACCAATTTTTTTTTTTTTCTTCTGTAAATCAAAATATAAATATATACACTTTTACTCAAGAACTACCATCGAGTGGTGTCACACGTAGAATCTATACCATATCTTGAGTCTCATTTACATAAACAAGCGGCATACTTTTGCATTTACAAATCTGGCCTTGGGACATGTTGTGATGAACCTCTTAGTGTCTTTCATTTGTATCTGAAAAGATGGAATGTCCTCCTCGTACCTACAGTTAAAAACCGTCGTTAAACTTCTGCATGGGAAACATATCTTATAACCTCTTTAAAATTTTCCATTTATATTGAATCACAAATAACATATAACGATGCGGATATAGAATCATACAGCAGAATTCATAAGCAAATTCCTGACATATATCCTTCATAGCAGCTTATGCTTGTTCGGATCTACTGGCCTTTATTTTTATGTGTTATACTTATCTCACGTGGGACATATTTATCACTTATCTCACATTCTGGACACATCTTTCCCCATACTTGTGGTTCCTTATATCGGTCAGCCACAGACTTATTCATATAGTAGGCGGCCAGTGTTATCATACTCATGCCACATCTATCATATCAGTTCGGATCTCGTAGGAGTTCACAGACTTGTGCTTATGCGATGCTATACACTGCAGGTACTTATGTCTGTCGGATCATGGAGTTGACAGAACTTAACCTCTGAGGTACCCTTAGGGTGCTACGAGCTTATGCCTTATGGGCTTGTATCCTTATACTAGAGTTATGCTTGTTTAGGGGTACATGAGTTACTCTGAGAGCCTATACTTTACAATTTGTGATTTTCGCAATTTAAATCAAATACAAGGGTACGTAGGTACTACGGGAAGCTTATACTTGCCAACATGCGTGTCTTGCACTTTATACTCGGGGCATATCCTTGTTTCACGGATCTTATAACTTGTGTTCTGGAGCTTATTCTTGTATTTGAATCTTATCTTATATTTCGTCCCATAAGTTGTATTCTTGAGACTTATCGCTTTGTCTTCTGGACTTACTTGTATTTGAATACATCTTGTATTCTGAGATAACATACTTGTAATTTCAGATATGCCTCAAGTGTATTCTGTGACTTACTGCCTCTTCTGAGAAACTTATACTTATTTGGATCTTATACTATTCCACAGGCTTATTCTTATATTCTGAACCTATTATATAAAATCTGAGGCCTATGTAGCTTGACTCATTTTAGGATCTCAGTGAGGATTACTCTTTTTTTTTTTAAAACTTATATAACTTTACACTTATATTCATATAATATTCAACAATTCTTCATATTATATTGCAGTGATTCAAAATCACTTACCTTACAGCTCCAAAATCATGGAAATGTTCAACCCTTCTGATATTTGATGATTGCAAATTTCATATCGAAATAGACTAAGATTATTCAGTGAGCACCTATTGCTTTCTTGGCACTTTGGCTGCTGATGGCAGATTGTGTGTCCTCGGTTTCCTCTTACATTTTCAGGTTGTTACCCAGTGCTAAACTGCAGCAGTGGGTCATCACATGAATGACCTACTGTCAGGGTCATCCTTCTTGTCACATATAACACATGCTCATGTCTGATTCTTGTCATTTCTCATATATATATATACTTTTTTCTATAATCGGTTTCATTTCTTATCATCTTTATTATGCTTTTCATGTAAACTTGTAATTCTTTGTCACGCCACGAATCCAAATTAAAGCTTGGGTTGACGGATCGACCGTCCAGGGCCATACCCGGATCTTAGGACTCTTTACTGATTTTTTTTTTTAAAACCATACTAGTGCCTGTGGTGTGGCCCACATCATCTCTTATAATCAAATATCATGTACATATCAGACTACCCTTAGGGTGGGTGTCCGTAGCAAAATCTAAACATACATAAGCGAGTCCGTTTACAAATACAAATTGTACTTTACTTATCTCTAGTCAGGCGGAGCTAGTAGTGAACCGCCTAGTGTGTTTGTGGCTTATTTGTATGCGGATGTTCTTGATCATCTTCTCCTGTACCTACGGATTAAAGGCAAGTACTAAAAGCACTACAGCTTAATTGGGAAGCATATCTTATAACTTATATTGATACCATTGCATTCATTTGATCAAAGATAAACTTATAACGAGAAGCGGATATCAAAATCATCGCGAATTCATATAATCCGATTATATAACGAGGTCTGGAAATCATATTCGGAAAACTTGGAGCATATCTGATGGCAAGGCGTCAATTCATCTCTTTTACATAACTCGGGAATTACACTTATGGTAGACTTATCCTTATTGGATCTTATACTCATAGCGGTGGATCTTGTTCTTATTGATTTCTCATTATCTTGTATTGATGCTTGATACGTAATAATCATCACTTATCTAAAAAGCTCATCTTATTTCGATCTCAGTAGGAATTCTGGAACCTAATAGCCTCTGAGGTACTTAAGCACGTATTGATATTTAGATGCATCTGTATCTCGTGGGGTTCACGAACTTATACTTATCTGAGTTTACACTTGTTCGGAGATACGTGATATCCGCAAATTCTGAGGAACGTGTCTTTGATTCTGGAACTTAATCTTATACGAAGTACGTGATGTACTTGATCAAATGTTTGCTCGATACAACCATTAATTTGAAATTATCACTTCTTCACTCAGTCTGGGATTAACGTATACTATGCTCATGCAGGTACGTAGGTACTACGCGGAGTTTATCCTTGTCTTAGGATCTTCTGGCAGCCTTTCTGAGTTTATTACATTTGGATCTTATCCACAGTATTAGGAGCATATACATGTATTTCATATTTTATACATGTATTACGAGTATATCTTGTCTTCTGAACTTATCTTGGTCTTCTGGAACTTATCTGGTCTTCACAGACTTATCTTGGTATTTAGGATCTTATCGTGTATTCTGAACTACTTACCACATGTATTCCGGATCTTACATATATATTCTGGAACTTATATTTATCTTACGGAACTTATGGTTTTGTGCGGGACTTATTCTTGTCTCTGAGGATCTTATACTTGTTTTACCAGGCCGTTCTTGTATTTCGGATCTTGTGCTTTGCGAGAAGGTACCGTAGGTCTGATAGAGTCGAGGCAGAGATGGGGATCATATCATATCTGAGTGGACTTGGGGCTTATCTGAGTACTATCGAATTTGTGGACATTAGTCATGCGAGTCTGGTCATGCTTGAGGATACATATGCTTGTTGGATCGAGTACCCGTAGGTGCTACGAACTTGTACTTATTCTTGAAAGTACGTGAGTCTTCTGAAACAATCCGTCTGAGCACGTAGGTGCTTCAGGACTTCATACAAATCACGGGACTTATCGGATGCGGGAGTGCGTAAGGCCTCAGGACTCTGCAGATCTGGGACTGTCGAGATCTGGGAGTACCGGCTGGGTACTCGGGACTTATGCGAATCTGGGACTTATCGGATGCGGAGTACCGTAGGTGCCTCTGGGACTTATCTGATCCGGACATTGGTCAGCCGTGGCCACGAGATCATGATTCATTATACGGAGTAACTAGCTAGTGTCTTGGACTTGTACTTATTTTAAATTTGGCACTTGTTTGAATCTGAGAATTGCGTAGGTCTTCTGCATTATAGCCATTGTGCGATACGAGTACCTTTGGGGTACTGCTGGGCTTATGCTTGTTCCGTCTGGAGTGCAGTGAGTGCTGTGGACTTATCTTGTCGGACTCGTGGGGTGCGAGTTTCTTCATCTGAGGATTGCGGTAGGTGCGACGAGCTAACGGACTCACGGGAGTGCCGTGGGTACTGGGCCATCGAGATACGGGGTGCGCCAGTGCTTGCCTGTAAATCTGAGAGGTGCAGTAGATTTCTGAGGAACATATACGGAAGTGGTAGGTGCATTCGGATCTTTACCATATTAGTTCTTTATTCTTATTGAGTCTTATCCTTATAATTGTTAGATTCCTAGACCAGTAATACGGATAGGTAGGACCTGACCGCGATAAGTACCCAGGAAGGTGCAGTCTGGTCGAGTGTCGTCATATTTGTCGGAAAATCTGAAGTATAGTGTCTTGACGCATTCGAGAAAGTCTTGTAACCTTGTCGAAATAAGTACTAATGTCTTGAAACCGCGGTCGGAAATAATCGCACTAATCGATCTCAGAAGTACTATTAATCTTAGAAGCACGATCAGTCTTTGTGTCATTCCAGTAAGCGGTCTTAGGCAATTTCTGATTATAAGAGTTCAATAACACTATCTTATAGTAGAGCATTATTAGCCATTATACGTTCATGACGGTCATTATTCCAAATGCAGTGAATTGTGATGAGCATGTAATACCACACGCCATCATGTGTTCTTATTCTTATGAATCGTTGCAGAATTGGAATCAATCCAATCCAGTCGATCCCGAGCTCAGGTTATGGCATTTTAAATGCAGTTAGTCGAGTTTTCTGGAGTTTTTGCAGAGGATAGTTTGCGATATTAATTTTTCCAGTACATTTTTCTCCCATATTTGACCAGCTGATTTGTTGTGCTCCTTTAAATCTAAGGTGATAAGGGTTCATTTCAATTAGGAATCACCCAAATGGAACGCCGAAACTGCGAATCGTCAAAACAGACTCGAGACTACTCTATAATCAGCGATGCGAGGAAATGGGCTTGCACGTAGCCCACTTTAGTGAATTTTAAGCTATCTAGAGTCAAATTTGAGATACCTATAAAATAGGTTTTGTTTTCCTTAAAGTCCCTTCCTCGGTTCATGCTATGAATCACTCGTCAGGATGAGAAATGAGAGGCAGTTATGGCTAAGTGGCCGGTCGAAGTCAGGAACAGGAGTGTGGATTGTGATTGGGACCCTGGTTCTCTGCAGGTGGGAACTTGACCCGAAAATGACCAGGAACCAGAGTTCCTACGGTACAAGTTCCGGCTACCTGTAGGGTCCACGAAAGTGCCCAGTGTGTAGGAGTTTCTCCATTTTCTTTCACTTTCACTTCCCGAACACAAATCTATGCTTTAGCAATCATTTCGATACATCTTGTGACCTCAGTTACCAGAATCATCTTTCAATTAACATCTTCTTTCAAAACCACCATAAATCTCTCTGATATAATTCTAATATGGGTTACCACCCATATACACAATGCCGAAGATTTTGTTGGGTTTGTTCTAAACCACAGCTTCATTCTCATAATTGAAGCACTGAATCCATCCGCAGAAAGAAGGATTCCATACTCATCTAGTGCCGTGAGTTTACCCACCTTACTTGACATAAATTTTGGGTTTAAGATGAAACCCTAGCAAAACCCCATGTTTGGGGACAATAATAATCCCTACGAACAAAGATCCATCTTGAATCTTATGGATTCATGTCGGTGAGTTTCCGCCACCTTTGATCTTAGCTTGCTTGATCTCCTTCGCTTTCTCTTCCTCTTCCTCTTCTTCTTCTCTCTTTCTCTCTTCTCTCCCTCTCCTTCCACATTTTAATTTTCCATCGTGGGACCGATCTTTTGGTCTTTAAATCCATGTTTTCTAAGGCCTTGTTTGGCCCTCGAAATAACCATTTGAGTCGAGTTTGCTATTTGCTTTTAAGCCATAACTCATTCTATTTGCAAAGCGATTTATGTCATATTATACTTTGGCCTCCTAATTTTGTCAACTATGACTTTTATACCTCTTTAGACAAATTTCAAAATTGTCCTTAGTTTAGCTTTAGGGTCTCTCGTTTCAGGTTTCACATTTAACTCCACAGCGATCATTCTTACAAAATACCTAAGCATCGAACGACTAGGGTCTATTTTCCCAGGTGTTCTAATTCTCCCTGTAAGAATTTAGTCCTCGAGAATTCATACTGCAACATGTATGTTACATGTCGGATCCTTTCCTTTCATGTCTTTTCTGAAAATTTGGGCGTGACTACCAGCGAGCCATCAGCTCCATCGGAATTCCATCTCCTTTCTTAATCTTTGGGTGGGTTGATGCGATTCATTAATTCGATATCTGGGCGGGGACAGCCGCATTAGGCAACATTACTATGTAGGTGCATCCTTAATGAAGACTCTTCGGGAAAGCGCTGTCTCGGCTCACGTCACCAACGTGTTGGTGTCGTATTCCCATAAGCCTTGGGTTGCTAGTATACCTATGCTGCGATACCAACTTGTCATGAATCAGTCTAAGACCCCAGTTGGCGGATCGACCGCAGTCGGGCGATACCGGATCTTGGGACTCCTTTACTGATTTTTTTTAAAACCATACTAGTACGTGGTATGGCCACGCATCATATAACATAATCGAATATCATGCACATATAAAGACACAGGAATTGGGTGTGCCAATCTAACATCTCTTGAGTCCCGTTTACAAATACAAGAATTGTATACTTTTATATACAAATCGGGCGCGGAACCTAACATGTAGTGAGCCATACAAGTGTGTTGGCGGTGTATGCGGATGTTTGCGTGTCTTCTCTGTACTACGGATTAAAAACTTGTGCTAGCTTTACAGCAATTAGGAAGCATATCTTATAAATATATATTGATGCATGCATTTAAAGTGAATCATGATAAACATAACGAAGCAGGATATCAAAATCATCAATTCATATAATCAGGTATATACTTGAGGTCAAATCATATTGAGTGAGCTTAGACATATCTGATAGCGAGGCATCCAATTCATCTCTTTTACATAACTTCGGGAATTACACTTATGGTAGACTTATCATGGATCTTATATTCATTAATGGTGGATCTGTTCTTATTCAGTTTCTGATCATATTGATCTTATTCATATCACGTATACCTCTGCACGCTCAACCGCCTTTGATCTCAGTAGAGTTCACGGAACTGTCTTATCTGAGAAGTACTTAAGCAACGTATTGATATTTAGATCTATCTCGCTATCTCCGTAGGAGTTCCACAAGGAACTTATATCCTACGGGTTTACACTTGTTCGAAGATACGTAGATATCCGCGAGGAGATACGGAGCGTGTCTTTGGATTCTGGAACTTAATATCACGAATGCCAGTAAGTACTACTTGATCAAATGTTGCTTTGATACGACTTGTGTCGGTATCATATTCCATAGTCCTAGGTTGCGTATACTACTCATGCGGGAGTACAGTGGGTACTACGGAGTTTATCCTTATTAAATACGGATCTTACAGCGCCTTTCTGAGTTTATTAAATTCGGATCTTATCCTGGTATTCTGAGACATATACATGTATTTCAGATTTTATACATGTGATACAGAGTATATACTGTCTTCTGAACTTATCTTTGGTCTTAGGAACTTATGCGGTCTTCTGGAACTTATCTTGGTATTTAGGATCTTATCGTGTGTTAAACATACATGGCTGAATCTTACATGTATATTCTGAACTTATATTTATCTTACGGACTTATAGTTTTGTACGGGGCTTATTCTTATCCTTACGGATCTTATGCTTGTTTTACAGGCTGATTCTTGTATTCGGATCTTCTTGCGAAGGTGCAGTAAATTCTGATGTCGGAACGGTCGAGGATCGTATCATATGAGGTCGGAGCGGACTTATCTGAGATATCGGTATGGACATTAGTCCATCGCGAGTCTGGATCGTAACGAGGATACATATACTTATTTTCTGGATCTGAGAGTACCCTTAGGTGCCTGCGAACTTGTGCTAATATTCTTACAGTACGAGTACGTAGGTCTTCTGAACAATCATCTGAGCACGTAGATCTTCACGGAACATACAAATGGGACCGCGGATCTGAAATTTTGTCGTGCTTCTGAGGACTTATACGGGGATCACGGGACTTATCGGATGCGGGAGTACGTGGGGGTACTACGGGACTTATACGGATCGGGACTTATGGTCACGGGAGTACCGTAGGTCTTCTGGGACTTATCACGAATCTGAGACATTAGTCAGCCGTAGGCCTGAGATCACGAGATTCATTATACGAATGCTTAGTAATTATTCTTAGACTTATCACTTATTTCTGAATTTGTACTTGTTGCCGTGCGAGGGTATGCAGTAGTCTTCTGGGAAGGCTTAACACTTGTTATCTGGTAAATACGAGGCCGCCTTTAAGGTCTTGCTGGACTTATGCTTGTTTCAGATGCGAGAGTACGATGAGTGCGGACTTATGCTTATTCGGACTCTCAAAGTAAGGGATTATAGAGTTTCTTGAATACGGGTGCAGTAGTGCGACCAGGAGACTAAGCGGATGCGGGGTACCGTAGGTCTTCTGGAACTTAATCGGATACGAGGAGTGCCGGGTAGGTGCTTACGCAAGATCTGGAGGTGCAGTGATTTTCTGAACATCTTTGGAGGTGCAGTAGGTGCATTCGAATCTTCACCATGTCAGTTCTTTATTCTTATTCGGAGTCTTTCAGCCTAATTGTTAGATTACATAAACCGATATCTGAATGAGTAGGACACTAGCCTGATAAGTACCCTAGAAGAGTCTGATCTGAATCGAGAAAATTAATAAATCCTTTATTCGAAATGCAAAAGTACTAGTGTCTTTGGCTCTGATCGAAGAGTCTTAGTAGCACCATGAGAGAATCACCAAGAAATACTAATGTCTGAAACACAGGTGAAATCTGTCCATAGCTAATCGAGAAAATCTCAAAGCCACCCCTATATAGAAAACACGATCGAGAGAATCCCAGTGTCATTGATAAGCGGTCTTAGGCAATTTCTAATTACTAAGAGTTCGATAACTTACTATCTTATAGTAGGCATTATTAGCCACATTATACGTTCATGGCCGGATCGTATTCAAAATCACGGTAGGTATGATGAGCATGTAATCACACCTTAATCATGTATTCTTATTCTTCTGAATCGTTACCCGGGGTGGAATCAATCGATCGGATGTCGAGCTCAAGTTATGGCATTTCATGCCCAACTAATTGATTTCTGATTTGCAGGATAGTTGCGATATTAATTTTTCCAGTACATTTTCTCCATATTTGACACTGGTTTGTTTGTGCTCAGCACAAATCTAAGGTGATGGGTTCATTTCCATTGGAATCGAATCGGGGCCTTGAAACTCCGGATCGTCCGCAAACTGGACTACTCTATAATCAATGATGCGGGAAATGGAAGCACATAGCCCACTTTGAGTGAATTTTTAAGCTATCTAGAGTCAGAATTTGGAGATACCTATAAAATAGGTTTTGTTCTCATGAAGTCTAGTTTAAGTATCCACTTGAATCGCTCAAATCGGATAAGAAATGAATGAGTTATGCATTAAATTACAGCCGGGAGAGTGGCCGGACGGGGAAGTGCTGCTTTGGGAGGGGAGGGGGAGTTGCCCGTGCCGGTAGAACCTAAGTTCTCTTAGGTGGGGAACAACGAATGACGAGCAGAAGTTCTTAGATTTCAAGTTCAACCTAGGTAGGAGTCACGAAAAGTCTTGAGGTATGATTTCTCTAATTTTCTTTGCACTTTTCCATCCCGAACAGTCTATACTTCATAATCATTTCAATACATCTTGTGACCTGATTATACTCAAATCATCTTTGATTCTTATCTTCTTTAAAACCTTTCCACATAAATCTGCCTCGATATAATTCTAATAGGTTACCACCCATATACACACAGAAAGTACAATTTGTTAGGGTTTGTTCTAAGCCTTCAATTTCTATGTTCATGAATCCATCCCTGAGGAAGGATTCCATACTCTCATCTAGTGCCATGTGGGGTTTTGCCACCTTACTTGACATAAATTTTGGGTTAAGGGTAAACCACAGCAAAACCCCATGTTTGGGGACAATAATAATCCTACCAAACCAAAGATCCATGCCAAATCTTATAGGATTCATAATCAAGGTGAGTTTCCATACCTTTGATCTTAGCTTGCTTGATCTCCTTCCTTTCTCTTCCTCTTCCTCTTCCTCTTCTTCTTCTCTCTTTCTCTCTTCTCTCCCTCTCCCTTCACATTTTTGTTTCCTCCATGAGACCAATCTTTTGGTCTTTAAATCCCATATTTTCTAAGGCCTTGTTGGCCCTCCAAAATAACCCGTTTTAGGTCAGGATTTGCTTATTTGCTTTTTAAACGTAACTCATTCTATTTACCAAAAGCAATTTATGTCATATTAAACTTTGGCCTCATTTTGTCAACTATGACTTTTATACCCTCTTTAGATAATTCAAAATTGTCCTTAAGTTTTGTAACTCGGGTCGTTTCGGTTTCTACCATTTCAACTCAGCTTAGTCAAATTAATACTTCTAAAATACCACCCCAAACAATATCAGCGACTAAGTGCATTTTGAGATTACATTTACTTCTTATTCTTGTGGCGTATCTGTCATCACATAGCGGTGCTATAGCTGCCATATCATGTCATGTATTCTCTACATTTCCTTTATATGCCAGTGATTTCTTTTATGTTTCGTATGCATAAACGCGAAAGTGAATCTGAAGCTATAATCGTGAGGGCAGAAACGTATATTATTTGTATAAACAGGTGGTCCATGAGGGCAATCGGCCATTTGTAATATATTATACTGAAGGTATCATCAACGCTTTGTCAGGGACGGTGGCTGACCATCGAGGGCCCCGGAAGCTATTTGTGGTGACCACTTTCGGGGCCGCTTTGATCGGCTTGGGATGTCTCGTTGGCCGAATGGGGTCCGATTTCGAATATAGCGATATGCTGCCGGACTTGTCTTCCTATTAGGCATGCCATCTGTCCCTACACCGTGTTCTATGACAAATCCTTTGTGTATTTTATGCTCGGTTTATATCTCATATTCGAATAATTATTAATAATTAGAGTAATCATATGTGATATATAAATATACCATCATTTATTCATATCTTTTCATTTTTCATATCTCATTACATATAAATAACTAATACTTACCATGTATGCTTATGAGTTATTTATAATTCATAATAGGCATTCCTATGTCTGAATAACTATGGTTACCTGTCTTTGCTACTGTTTTCCGTGTTTTCTGGAACTAATATGAGTTCCAATCTTATCAAGCTGTCTATTGATGGATTCTTGACTTCGATGTTTCCATAGTCAAGAACACCAAAATCGGAGTTGAAGCGAAGGAGTTATGACGCTTAGAAGTTGGAGTCGTACCTTGATCTGATCTTGACAAGTGGCTGGATGGCAATTTGAAATTTGTCATGGACAGGCTCTCTCTAACACCTCAGTGGTATCTACTATCCTCCTCAGGCATATGAATGCTCTTCTTATTTCAATGGGCTTTCCATAGAGTCAGAACACCAATCGGAGTTCAAAGCAGGAGTTATGACGCCAGTTGGAGGTATTCGTGCAGCGATCGACTTGCCAAACTAAAAATTTGACGGTATCTTGAAGTGACGAAACCTTGTTGCGAATATTGTTTGACGAGCCTTTGTTTGGCGAGCAACATTTGACGAATGCTTGTTGGCAATGACTGTTGTAATCTTGTTTGCCAATCTTGTTTGTTTGGCCAATCTTGTTGATCTTGTTTGTAGCTCTTGTTAATAATCTTAATTTGTGAGCTCTTGTTTAATGAGTCTTGCATTGGTAATCTTATTTGTAGCCCTACATTGTGACCACATACGCATTTGGTACATTCGAGTAAAAAAGCCCAGTAGCAATTACGAGTCAAATTGAAATTCAAAGAAAGCCTAACATCAAGTTCATTGATGTAGTTCTGATTTCATAGGATAACTGGATTCCCCTTCTGCCGACCTAAAAACTTCGTTAGGTCAGGATCGCATCGTCGACAATAGGGAGATTTTAAGGTTCAACTTGCAACTAGACCTACTTCTCATACACATATTTAGAGACAGCAAAGCTCTTCTTAACTTCGACCCTTTATAAGAAATGAGTTTAGGGTTTAAACCCAGGCATTACACCCGCAAGCAAAGTTTCAGACCATGTATCTAAATGTTCTAGACAGCTAGATTTCCATACACTGTAACTTACATACACATACTCCAAATTCCACTCTGATACTGGAATTTAGTAATTCCATACACGTAATCTTCTTCTTCTTCTTCTTCTTCTTCTTCTTCTTCTTCCTTTCTTCTCTTCTCTCTTGTCGTATTTGCTCCTTTCTCGAGACGAAATAGATATTTCTTTGGTCTTATCATGTGATCTTATCCCCTTTTTATTTTACTTTGGTCCTCCAGCTCTTATAATATTTGCAAATCAATTTACCAATATTTTACAATAGCAAATCTTCTTTATTATTTGTAGTGCTTATGCATATTCTACTTTTGTTTTTATCTTTTATTTTATTAGGAAAAATATACTTTTCACGATTAATATACAAACATGTTATAAAGTAGGGTATAATTTGAGAATATTCTGACTCTCCCCCTTAAAAGAATTTTGTCCTCGAAATTCGCCACGATTCGAAGAGTTGCGGATCTTTGTGCTCTCATGGTTGTACGGCTCCCAGTAGCTTCTTACCTGCAGTGGTGTTGCGGAGAACTTTCACTAATGGTACTTGTTTATTCCGCAACTGTTTCACCTCTCGAGCTAGAATGGTCTTTGGCTCCTCATCATATGACAAATTCTCTTGTACTTGTATCTCTTTGCTTTGTGTATAATGCGACTCATCGGACGGTATCTCAGAAGCATCGACACATGAAACACATCGTGTAATTTGGCCCGACTCCGTGAGATGCGATCGATAAGCCCACGGGGCCAAATCGTTCCAAAATCTCATATGGCCTTTATGAACCTTGGACTGACTCAGCTGTGATAACATAAAATTTTCCTCCATGGTGATGCTAAGAATACTTGTCTCCTTTATAATTCAATATCTCTCCCTCTTTAGGTTAGCATCGACTTTTTGTCGATCACTAGATTTACTTGCTAACCTCTGTAGAATAACTTGTACTTTCTCTTACGTATCTTTTACTGTAATACGGACCTGCTCGGTTTCACTGTTCCAGTTACATCTGACACGGGGTTACGCATTTAGGCCATCTGAAGTTTCATATGAACATACGATGCTTGTTTGAAAGCTATTGTGCTAGGCAAATTCCATCGATGGAATATCTTTATCCCGACTTCGAAGATTCCATGACACAACCTCGAAACATATCTTGAGCACTTGAATCAATCTCTCGGTTGTCCATGTTTGCGGATGGAATGCGTATAAAATTCGGCTTAGTGCCTAAAAATTTGTTTGTAATTCCTTCGAACCTTGATGTAAATCGCGGATCTCATAGAGCACAATGAAACGGCGGCACACCATGCAATCGCCTGATCTCATCCATATCTGCTTCTGGCTAGTCGATGCCAGAATGGTCGATCACATTTGGTATCAAAACGGGCCGACTTTGTGAAACTATCTACAATCCGCAGACAGTCATGTTTTGTTGTGTGAGGGGAAAACCCGGAGCCACAAAATCCATGAAGCCAATGTTATCCCACTTCCATTGAGGAATTAAGAAGAGGGTTTAACAAACTGTGGGCACTTGGTGTTCGGCTTTGACAGTGACCGCGTCGAACCTTAGACATAATCGATCCACGTCTCTTTTCATTCCTTTCCACCAAATAAAAAGCTGTTTCAGTCTGGTACATCGCCTTCTCAGGGATGCATAGCATCAATCTTAGTATTATGAGCCTCGAATAAATGACTTTTGCTTTAGCTCTTTATCATTTAGCACATAATCTATGTTGGAAATCTGAACTTCGACTTCTTTCTGAAATTTGGTCTTATCACCATCTCTAACCATCACGTAAGCACTTGTAGCTCTTCATCATTTTTACTGCATCATAATCATTTGCTTTAAAAGCGGTTTGCGCTTTTAGTTGAGCTAACATAGCTCCATCATCTTCTAGTCTCCAAATCAGCATCTTTGTGTGACATTGCTGCTATCTTCGACAAAGATCGGCTACTATATTAGCCTTTCGGGATAATCTATAGTACAGTCATAATCAGCAAATAACTCTATTTTTCTCATTTCAAATTTAACTCTTCTGCGTTACTTGAAGTGCCGAGACTCTTATGATCGGTGTAAATTCTACCACTTTCCCCGTATAAATGGTGTCGCCATATTTTAAAGCGAAACCTTCAGCGGCTAACTCTAGGTCATGAGTGGGATAATTTTGTTCATGTGGCTTCAGCCCAATGCGGGCGCGCCAAAAGCCCTTTACTTTCCATCTTGCATGAACCTGCGCATCCTAAACGATGCATGAAGCATCAGCATACAGGTATACTCTTTTCCGGGTAAGTTTGCGTCGTCTTTGAGGTGCTTGACGGCATCACTGCTTGTTGAAAACTATTCGACATTTGTCACATCACGCTCGAGCTTTATTCTTTCTGAGTAACTTGGTGACGGAAGCTATGGCCAGAAAAGCCTCTCCACAAATCTTCTATAATAACTGCTAGACCGAAACTTCTCACCTCGGTTACATTTGGTGATTTCAATTCATTCCACGGCTCCGCTTACATCTTAAGGATCGACTCACCTACCCTCGTGAACCTGATATAGCTAGGGTGAGACTTCCTTTAGCGAAAATCACATTTCTTGAAGCTTAACACTCTCTTCTTTTTCTTAACGTCAAGACTATTCTCAGATGCTGTTCATGTTCCTGTGCATCCTTAGAATAAACCAGGATGTCATCAGTATAAAAACCACAACCAATTTATCCCTTAGGAATTCGGAGAACCTATTCATGGAAATCCGTGAATGTCTTTGCCGTGCATTAAATCAAGCCCGAATGGCATGACGAAACTCATAATGACAGTATCGGGTTCCATCCGTTTATTTTATCCTTCCTTTACCCTCAGCGGTAATACTCGTGTAGTCATCTTGAAAATACACCTTTCATTCCTTTGATCAAAGATCTTCAATTCTCGTGATGGATACTTGTTTTTCCATTGTCACCTTATTGATCATCGATAATCGATGCACATCAGTAGAGTGCCATCTTTCTTTTTCACAAATAAAACGAGCACGAGGGGACACCTTTGAAGTCAGTTAAATCCTTTATCAAAAGTTCTTCACTGATTAGCTCTCTTTAGAACTTCTTTCGACTCAGGTTGGAGCCATCACATCTGATTACCTGAACATAGGGACATTCTGATACAAATTCTATAGCTAAGTCCACCTCTTTCTCTCATGTGGAATGCACGGTAACTCTTCGGGGAATGCATCCGGAAATTCCCTTACCTCTTTGGGATCTTTTCTGCATCAACCGACTATAGTAGTCAGTATCACGACGAGAATGTCTCATCAACTCTCTTAAATCCCCAACTTGCATAGTGGAGATCATTTGGACATTATACTTGATCAATCTTGCATGCTTTCCTCGATGCGGTGAGCATCTCAACACTTTAAGTCTTGTCCCGCGATCCGATAGCTCGGTGCTTGGAAACTGACCTTGATCCATTCTAGAATCAGTCAAACTCTCGGAATAAATGGGATTATCAAATCGAACTCTCTGTTTACATATAACAGTAGGACAATTTCTATATATGTTATTCACACTAACGTTTATTGCCGATGGACTAGTTACATGCATGTCATGCTAATTTCTCCATTAGCGAGGACACCATCAAAATCATGCTCCATGCACACATGAATAGTAGATCTAGGATCAATCGATAAATGCGTCTCTATATCATATAAAGAAAATATACCGTATAACTTGAAAGCATTAAGTCCTCACGAACCTTCATAGCATATGCTTTCGTGCTGGTCTTTGTGGCGTAGAGAGATGCCGGAGGATCCTCTGGGTTCAAAGAACTCGCCGCCTCCATCGTCCTATCTTGAGATGGGCCACTACGACCCTACACGATCGCGATCAGAGTGGTGTCGCGGATCTTCCTCTGCCACTTCCACTTGGTGGCTCCCTGCCATCCTGCAACTCTCCGGGACCTTTGTAACTCAAATGTAGAGGCTTCCACAGAAAACATCTTGTCGATATCACGCAAACTTGTGTCTTTTATGGCAATGGGGGCATTAAAAATTTCTCCTGTCCAGCCCGAAACACCTCTACCTGTCTACGTGCCTGCTTTGGACCTTTGCCTTCCACTTCTCGTAGCGGAACTATATTACGATTGAAATTTGGAGATTCTCTGAACTCTTTTTCGGAATGAAGCTCCTCTGAAAACTTCTTCTTTTGAAATCTTTCTTGGCTTCCTGACTAGTCTCTGCTTTCATTGCGCTTGGACGGTGATAAAAATCCTTTGTTTGGAGAGAAGTCATAGGTGCAAATACGATGAATCCTTTGATCCATCCTCAAATTGCCGCATATAGAAATACCTCGTGAGACCCGGTCAGTGCATAATTGCTAAAATGGCTAAATTCTTTTTCATATTCGACCAGATAGTTCCTTTGCTTCAAATTTATTTGTTTTCCCTTGGAATCCACATACAT
The DNA here is from genome assembly GCA_016808115.1 of Tetrastigma voinierianum. Taxonomy (NCBI): domain Eukaryota; kingdom Viridiplantae; phylum Streptophyta; class Magnoliopsida; order Vitales; family Vitaceae; genus Tetrastigma; species Tetrastigma voinierianum. The sequence goes on along the minus strand of JAEQBH010008290.1, from coordinate 2,942 downwards.
CTCGGTAACATACTTTACTTTGAACTCTTGGACAAAGAGAACTCCCCAGTCATGGGATTTGGAATCCTTGGACTTTTGAGCACTAGTTTCTGATGTGCCCCTCACTTTCTGATAGTAGAGTGCACATGATCTCCTACGATCGGGAGGGCATCAACCTCTTCCTAATACCCTTTCTTTCCTAACTTCAAAATTAAACTCTAAAGCTCTTCATTACTCGACCCATGGAATTCATCTCACACCTCCGTAATCTTCTTCACGTATGCAGTGGGCTTTGGGAGGAGTCGATCTATCGAAGCAGCCATATCACCCCATAAATAATTCTAATGAGGAATACGTGGAGCTCCGTTAGGTGCATTCTTTTCCAGAAGGTTGGTGATAACTATATTTCCCTTGGGTTAACACTCGGCTTCTTGAAGGACGATCCATCTATACAAAACAAAGGACATCCACATCAGACTGACATTGCTAAGCACATGCTTACATCCATATACTTTCTGTTCCCGAAATTAAACTAACCCTAGGCTTTTTCGAGAAACGCTAAACTAGGCTCTGATACCTTAAGCTATGACCGCTGCGACTTCGTGGATGTCAGTGGTCACTCTTTTTTTTTTTTTTTAAAAATTATAACCTTCCCTTGCATATTCATATAATGTTAAACAATTAACATATTATATTAAGCCTTGTGGATTACAAAATATATATACAAGCTCCAAATATGGAAATGTTCAACATACAATGTTACATTGGTTACAAGAATTTCATATACAAAATAGACCTAAAGGTCTTCCGATTGGAGCTTTTTATTGTTAGTGTAGCCTTGTTTGTGTTGTGGATTGTCACATCATGCGGTTTCTCTTACATCTCTGGATTGAGCAACGTCCTTGGAACCCCTACTAACAGTGGAATTAATCTGTATGCAATGACCTACAGTAAGGGTCATCACTTCTATACAAATGCATACATATGTCATGTCTGATTCTTGTCATTTCTCATATATATACTGCACCATGTCAGTTTCATTTCTTATCATCTTCCATATACTTTTCATGTCAACTTGTACTTTACTTCTTGTTCTTGTAACTGTATACTATCATCACATAGCAGTGCTATGCTTCTCATATCATGTCATGTATTCTCTACATTTCCTTTGCATATACCTGTCATTTTCTTTTATAATTTCATATGCATAAACCTTAGAAGTGAATCTGAGGAAACTATAATCATGAGGGCGGCGCTATATTCCTTTGTATGAAACAATGGTCCATGAGGGCGTAAATAATATATTATACCCAAAGGTATCATCTTTGTCGGCAGTGGCTTTATTCATCAAAGGCCCGAGCCTTGTGGTGACTTCGGGGCCACGATCCCAGCAGGATCTATGTAATTGACCCAAGCGGGGTCCGATTTAGAATATAGCGATATCTTTGCGGGGTATTCTTCACAATAAGCGTGCCCATCTATCCTCTACCGGGTTATAGCGGAGGCAAATCACTTATGTATTTTATACTTTCGATTTATATACCGTATTAGAATAATTGTAATAAATTCGGTAATGCGTATATGATATATAAATATACCATGTTTATTCATATCTTTTCATTTTTCATATCTCATTACATGCAAATAACTATGCTTACCATATGCTTATAGGTTTATTTATGTAAATTCATAATAGGCATTCCTAATACAAATAACTATGGTTACCTGTACTGCCTACTGTTTTCCGTGTTTTCTGGAACTAATATGAGTTCCAATCTTATCAACCTGTCTATTGATGGATTCTTGACTCAATGGGCTTTCCATAGAGTCCAAGAACACCCAAATCGGAGTTCAAACGAAGGAGTTATGACCTTAGAAGTTGGAGGTCATCTGTGATCGATCTTGACCATTGACTGGCGGCGGCTGAGCTGTCATGGACAAGCTCGCTCTAACTACCGGTCTGACATCTACTATCCTCCTCAGGCATATGAATGTATTCTTGACTCAATGGGCTTTCCATAGAGTCAAGAACACCAATCGGAGTTCAAGCGAAGGAGTTATGACCTTAGAAGTTGGAGGTCATCTGTGATCGACCTTGGTGACGGCTATCTTTGAAGTGACGAGCCTTTGTTTGCGAAACCTTTGTTTGTGGCCCATTTGTTTGTAGTCTTGTTGTGAGCTCAACATTTGGCAATCTTGTTTGGCAAACAACATTTAGCCGAGTCTTGTTTGATGAAACTCCTTGTTGGCAATCTTTGTTGTGAGCCTTTGTTGGCAGTCTTGTTTAACTGACTTGTTGTGATCTTGTTTGACAACCTGTTGGCTTGACCACTGATTTAATTTGTTGAGTAAGGCCATAACTTGGTCTAAGAAGTCCGGGTGAAAGATTCAAAGCCTAACATCAAGTTCATTGATGTGCTTCACAATTTCCACAGGAGGACTCACTTAATCACTGAGTCGACCTAAAAACTCGTTCTGGAGTCAGGATCACATATGATCAACAATAGGGAGATTTTACGGGTTCAACTTGCAACTAGACCCTTCTCATACACATATTTAGGAGCCTTAAAGCTCAGCCTAGCCAACTCCAACCCTATAAGAAACTAGTTTAGGGTTTCAAACCCAAACCATACACAAAGCAGGGTTTTGAACCATGTATCTAAACATTACAGACCAAAACTAGATTTTATACGCGTAACATACACATACTCAAATTCCATACAATACTCAATTTAGTAAAATTCCATACCTGCTAATCTTCTTCTTCTTCTTCTTCTTCCTTTCTTCTCTCTTCTTTCTTGTCTAGGTATTTGCTCTCCCTTTCTCAGACGAAATAAGATATTTCTTTTGGTCTTGTCATATTGATCTTATCCTTTTTATTTATTTGGTCCTCCAACTCTTATAATATTTAATCTGATTATAATATTTTCGTAGCACTAATCTTCTTTATTATTTGTAATTTA